>JAQQSW010001284.1:0-19905 GCA_028646575.1 Pseudocheirus occidentalis
TGTGCTATAAGAAATGAGGAGCAGATGGATTTCATATTTACCTGGAGAGGCTTATACAAACCAATGCTAAGTGAGAAGAGCAGAACCAGGAGAAATTTGTACACAATCACAGACACATTATATATGTGATGACCAACTTTGATAAACTGGACTCTTCTCAGCAACGCAGTTATAAGACAACTCTAAAAGTCTCAGGATGGAAAGAAGTGTCTGCATTCAGAGAAAGATCTAGAAAGAACAGAGTTTAAATGGAGACTGAAACAAACTACATGCTATCGTTCTTTTCCATGTTTGGTTCCCATTGTTCATTCCATTGGTTACAACCCTTCTATATAACCAGACTAATGTCCAATGTGCAAATCCTATACTTGATTGCATGCCACCATGGGGGTGGGAGGGACAGGGAGGGGAGAAAATTTGAAACTCAAGGGATTGTGAAACTGAATCTTATAAACTAAAAGTAAATAAACAAATCAATTTAAAAAAAAAGAAATTCCCCTAACAAGGAAAGTAGCATCCGTGTTTCATCCTTGGACAAGATGAAGATGAAGCACGTTTAAAAATAAAATACGAAAGCTTATGGGTAATTGACATTTTGAAATTACAGTGAGGTTTCTGCTGAAGGAAAAGTACTAAGTAAACATAATTTAAAACATTAATGTTCTCTTTCAAGGTATAGTGAAGGTTGTTTCTATACAGTTTTGTGAAGAGTGACCCTAGACACTGCCTAATTGGCCTCGTTACAAGAAATAGAACCATCAAGATGTTCCTCCCATTACATCCAGACTTATACCTGAAAGTTAATGACTACAACCACCTACAGAAACATCTGATCCACAACATTTGAGATTTTGTTCTTAGGAAGGTATTTTTTTTTAATTTAGTTTGATTTTCTAGATATTAGAAGTTACTGGTTAGCATGAAAAAACCATGTTAGTGAAGTGACAATACAGTTCTAATGGGATTCCAAACTGGAATGGCCACATCAAACAAGTCTGGCATTGCTCTCTGGCACTGCCATCTTCATTTCTTCATTTAGACCTCCTAGGTTCTTAATGATTTAGGATCTATATTTCTTACCTCTCAGCCTCAACACTGAGCTAGATGGCTTAGAGCAGGGATATGGAATCTGAAGCCTTGAGGCTACATGTGGCCCTCTAGGTCCTCAAGTTTGGCCCTTTGACTGAATCTAAACTTCATAGAACAAATCCCCTTAGTAAAATGATTTGTTCTGTGAAGTCCAAATGTGGCCTTGAGGCCTCAGATTCCCCATCCCTGCTAGAGGTTTTATAATCCAGCACTGAAAACCAGTGAGTTTTCACAGAACACCACCAGCCATATTTCCTGAAAATATCTAAAAATGTTTCATCATTTCCACCTATCCTCTGATGAATAGATTTTGAACATTTTTTCAATACAACATAAGATAAAAAATAAAACACAGCAGCCCTAGCATGTGTACAAGGATGGGTATGAGTTAATTTGGGCTGAGTTGACCTTTGTTAGAAGGGAACTAGATGATTTTGCTGTCTCTCTGCCCTGTTTTAGGCTGATCCATCCCAGATCTGGGATGCAAATTGGCTTCAACACATGGAAAGAGAAGCTTCAGCCAGTTGGTGCAAACCAAATGGAAGTTTCTAGGTGTGTCAGTCCTGAAAAATAAACAATTTATTTCAAGCTTAAAATGGAACTTTTCCCCTGTCATTGGATAGATCCCAAATGGGCACTACTCTGGAGGCACAGGAATGGAGATGACTGTGTATGAGACTAGCTTAGGAGAAAAATAACTGATATCCAAATGAGGGGGCCCTTGACACCATTATGAAGAGGCAACAGCACAGAGGGAACCACAGCTCTGATACAAAATAGGTGGATTTTTAAATTAGTTGATTTTTAACAGCTTTTTCACGGTTTGAAAAGGGGTCTTTTTTTTCTATTTGTGGCTTAAGTTAAGGGGAAACAAAACTTGTTAATTAAGCTGAGAGAATTTATTTTACTTTCCAGTTTACTTTTCAAAAGGGATAAGACTCTTGCTGACTTCAAAGGCCCTTTCCAAATCTAAATCTCTGACTTCATTTATTCATTCTTCCATTTGAAGTTTAAGAAAAAAAATAAGATGTAAGACTCAAATCACTAAGTTACACATTAAATCACAAGACAAGGAAGAATTTCACAAGGCCTCAGACCTGGCACCACTTAAAGGGGTCAGGGTTTATCAACAAATATTACTGAGGATCTAAATGCCCTAACTGCTTTGGCAGAGACCAATAATGGTCTCTGACAGAGACAAAATGGAGTCCCAGTCCTCAAAGAGATTAGGATGGAGGTGACAGAGACAAGACATGTACACATGTGGCCATTGAGACAAAAGCAATAAATTAAATGAACGTTCAGCTAGCATGATTCTGAACATGGCAAGTGACTAAAGATTAAAAACATGATAAATCGTGGTTAAAGGTTTAGGTCAGGCATTGACACCAATAGCAATGGACTGAGATGAGCAGGACTAGCCTAGGGTCATTTTCAGTCCAGATCGCTATCCGATGGTCCTATTTTATATTTTAATTTAATCATATTTTATAATATGAATTTTACATATATTTTTTACATATTATATTTTGTTGTTGTTCTTCAGTCATTTGGAACTCATATGGGTTTTTTTCTTGGTAAAGATGCTGGAGTAGTTTGCCATTTCCTTCTCCAGCTCATTTTATCATGAAACTGAGGCAAACAAAGTGAAGTGACTTGCCCGAGATCATACAGCTAGTAAGTGTCTGATACCAGATTGGAATTCAAGAAGATGAATCTTCCTGACTTCATGCCTGGCACTCTACCCATATTACATGATCTACATCTAGTGTTCGTGTATCATATAATACATGTTATTTCAGAATATACAAAAATGTATTTTCATTTTAATTTAATTAATAGATAACAATGGATCTAAGATTAGCTCAGACCTCCAACCATCGTAACATTTGTATTGAAGATTTATTCAGCACTTTCTAGACATGTTTGGTTTATCCTAGCATCTCTCTGAGGTAGGTACTACAGGAGCTATTATCTCTTCATCATATATTGGACCTTCCTTAGAGGCTGTATCAAGTCCAGCCCTCTTAATTTTACAAATAAGGATATTAAGGCCCAAAGAGATTAAATGACTTGCCCAGGGTCTCGTAGCTAGTAAGTATCCGAGGGGGGATTCATACCCAAGAAAGTATTCCTGATTTCAAGTCCAATCTAGTAGTGAAGCTATGTGGCATAGTAGCTAGGGTACCAGGTCTGGAACCAGGAGGACCTGAGTTCAAATCCAACCTCAGTCATTTACTAAAAGTGTGATGCTGGGCAAGTCACTTAACACTTTGCCTCGGTTTCCTCATCTCTAAAATGGGGATTATAATAACATCTACCTCCCAGAGCTGTTGTGAGAATCAAGTAAGATCATTGTAAATCTCTTAGCACAGTGCTTGCCACATAGCAAGTAAATATGAAATATTATTATTGCACCAGGCTGCCTCCCATGAAGTGACTGAGGATCACAGATGATAGTGACTGGTTGGTGATCATACAAAGGTAAGGATCAAAGAATACAGATGTAGGTATCTTCAGAGCTAGAACACTTCCCAAGACATGCCTCTCCCCTAGTCTGTCACCAAATGACCCAAACCCATAGGGTACTATTCAAATGGACCCAGTCTTTCTCTGGACAGGAGACTCTAAGGAGCCAGTGAATATGCCAACCCCTACCCCAAGACAATTGGACTCAGAACTCTAAGTGAAATTAGTAACAAGTGGAGTGGGAAAAGAATGCCATTTTTCCCAAGAAACACAGCCAGAGACCAACAGCAGCCCATCGACCCATTGCTTTTCCAACCTAGCTGGCCTTTCTTTAGGTGTGTGCTTTTGACTAGTGTTTGGTGCTCTTATTTTTTTTTCTCTCCAAATCTTAAACAAAACATCTGCTTCTCTAAGATCTGAGTCTGGATGTTGCCAAAGGAAAACTCAATAATCTTGCACACAAAAAGAAAAAAGCCCAGTATGTTTGTCCAAAATCTGCTTTTACATTCTTCATGGAGATGCCAAACTTGTTTGATCTTCATGGGAGAGCAATTTGTGATTCGTGTACCTGGCTCTCCTTGATTGCAGCTTATAAGCACTTGGAAAAGCTTGGCCAAATACCTTCAAGTCAAGTACCTTGTTATTATGAACATAAGTGCCAATAGCAAAGGAAAAAAAATAGCCCATATGTCATATAATAATAAATCCAGGAACAAAATAAATGGGTTTTACCCCCTGAGCAAAGGTGTTTACATTTCAATGTATGACTCATCTTAGTATATGTCCAGAGATGTGATAACACCTAGAAAAGGATTTTTTTTCTGCTTCCAGGGAATCATTGTGACATAGACCATTGACACTAGATGGTAAAGAAGAGAAATCTGTTTCTAATCACCAAAGAAAATTGACTATATGAAACTCCTCCTGACTTTGAATACTAAAAAATTCCTATTATAGAAAGACTATTCTCAGATTCTGTTCACTCTTAGTGGATAGTTGAAAAGACAAATTGATATATTCCTTAATCATTCACATGATCTGTGCGGCTACATTTAAGCCATAAAGGAGGATCATCCTTCCCACCTCCACCCCCACCCCAGGGTCCTTAGGTTCTTCTCACTCAGCTTTGAAGGTTAGACAGTTTATAGTTAGGTTTCTGCACTGTCGTGGGTTATGCTGTTAAGTGTAGTTTCAATTTGCTCTCTCAATGAGGCCCTTATAAGGAATTATATATTTGTATATACACCGTTTTTCAAAATAAGAATCTAGTCTATAAATGAAATTTACTATTCAATATTCATACATTTTACTATGTCAATGACATAAATGACCAGAGAAATTGTGCTGGTCACATAGACAAAATGATATGAAAAAGAAATCAAGATATAGAAAGAACCAGACAAAGGCCTCCAGTCTATTGGGTGAAACCATTATGAAGGACAAATAGAAAGTCTAGAATGTGAACAACATTCAGAGCGTAAGAAGGTATGAAGATGTTTGGAGAGAACAGAGAGAGCACCTACATCAATGGCTTTCCAGTTATCATAAAATGAGAAATTTTTAAAAATTAAATTGTTTTCAACAAACAAAAGTCAATTTTCTTTCCCTCTTGCCTTCTCTAAACCCAATGAAAAAAGAATGAAAATAAAACCTTTGTAACAAATAGGCATAGTTAAGTAAAACAAACTCCCTTTTTAGTCATGTCCTACATAGATATAGATATAAATGTGTGCATGTGTATATTCATGGATATATAGATATATAAATATATGCCTATCAATATATAAATGTGCACACATTTAGACACACATATATTTATGTATATATAAATATACATACATATATATACATGTATATATAAATGTGTATATGTGTGCACACACATATATATCTGCACTCTGAGCCCATCACCTTCACCAGAGGAGGGTGGCATGTTTCCTAATCAGTCCTCTGGACTGCTTTGACTTCATGCCCAAAATTGTGGCATGTTTGTCTCATTGTTATCATTATTTTGAATAGAGGTACCTATTGCTTTTATGATTTGCTCATGACCCTTTCATTCTATAGGATTATGTTATTCATTTTCCAGTTATTTTAAAATTATCTTCAGGGACCCTTTTTCACCATAATTTTCATTAAATTGTGATATATTTAACATTTATAATAATGTAGCTTATTATCAATATGTCAAAAGAAAGGCAGTGAATCATAGTAAATCATGTAAGATTAGGATTCATGAAGATAGTCTGAATTCTACCCCTGACACTTTGATATTTAATTAGCTATGTGACATTAGACAAATTGAATTCTCTGAACTAGACTTATCTACTAAGGTTGTAATCTGCTTTGATGAAGAGGGTTCTCAAACCAGCAATGTCAATCAATCAGTTAAAAAAGCACCTACTATGTGCTGGGTACTGTGCTAAGCACTAAAGATGCAAAAAGAGACAGAAAACAGTCCTTGTACTCAAGGATCTCGAGATCTAATGGAGAAATTAAAGAAACAAATAAATATGCATAAATAATCTGTACACAAGATAAATAAGAAATAATTGAAAGAAGGAAGGCCCTGGAATTAAAGAGGCTTAGGGAATATTTCCTGTAGAAAGTGGGATTTTAGCCAGGGCTTAAAGAAATCATGGGGGCAGCTAGGTAGGGCAAGTCACTTTACCCTGTTTGCCTCAGTTTCCTTATCTGTAGAATGAGCTATAGAAGAAAATGACAAACCACTCTAGTGTCTTTGCCAAGAAAACCCCAAATGGGGTCACAGAGAGTTGGAGAAATTTGAAACAACTTAACAACAATAAAGGAAGTCATAGAGGTCAGTAGTCAGACAAGAGAGGAAGGATAGTGTTCCAGGTATGAGGGAAAGCCAGAGAAAATGCCTGGAACAGAGAGATAGTGTCTTGTTCCTGGAACAGCCTGGAGTCTTAGGGTCACTGGATTGAAGAATATATGGCAGGAAATGAGATACAAGAAGAATGCAAAGGTAGGAGGGGGCTAGTTTATGAAGGGCTTTGAATGTCAAAAAGAGCATTTTGTCTTTGATTCCAGAGGTAGTAGAAAAAATTACAATCCTTTGAGTAGAGAATGACATGATTGTATCTATGCTTTAGGAAAATCACTTTAGTGGCTGAAAGAAGAAAAAAATTGGAATGTGGAGAGACACTTGAGGCAGGCAGACCCACCAGCAGACTATTTGCAGTAGTCTAGGTGTGAGGTGATGAGGACCTGCACCAGAATGGTTGGTGTCAGTGTCAGAAAAGAGAAGGGGGCTATTCAAGAGGTGTTACAAAGGTGAAACTGACAGGCCTTGGCAACAGTTTGGTTCTAGGGGCTAAGAGACAATGAGAAGTCCAGGATGACATTCAGGTTGTAAGCCTGACAAAGTCACACACTTTGGATGTGTTAAGGAATCTTAGGTAAAGTCTTTCCTTATCTCCCCTTCTCCCCTTACTGGTTATGCCTTCCTGAAATTACTACTTCCTTTGTATATATTTGGGTATATAATTTCTTCTAATAGAATATAAGCTCTCTGAAGTCAGGGAATATTTCATCTTTGTCTTCGTGCCCTTGGTACCTAGCACAGGACCTGGCATTTGATAAATGCTTGTGGCTTGCTTACTTGTAGAATAATTATTATTTTCCAGTCATTTCAGTCATGCCCAACTCTTCATGAAACAATTTGAGGTTTTCTTGGCAAAGATAAGTGGAGGAGTTTGCCATTTCCTTCTCCAGTTCATTTGACAGATGAGAAAACTGAGGCAAGCAGGGTTAAGTGATTTGCCCAGGGTCACACAGCTAGGAAGTATCTGAGGCCACATTTTAACTCAGATCTTCCTGACTTCAGATCCAGTACTCTAACTTGTTAACTTGCATTTAATCAGTATCTGTAGCTTCTTCCTTCTGGAGCCTATTCTCCACTGTTATCCTTTCTCTTCCTCTGTCTCTGTCTCTCTTTCTTTCTCTCGTTTACACACATGCTCCCACACACACACACACACACACACACACACACATACACACATACACACTCCCATACACACATGTGTGTGCCTTTCTATGTAAATGTAAATATCTGTATATATGTATATACATATATACATATGTATATTCTCATCGTTGTCATACTTTCTTCTCTGTCCTTCTTTTAAAAACTGTTCTCAGGAAAGGATTCACTAAACTAATTCACCTTAGATTTTAAATGATTAGTATGACTTGTGCCGCTCCTCATACAAGCATAGATCTTCAACCCCAAAAATGTAATTGCATCACTTAGATAATGATAGAATTTCATCAGTGAAGATACCCTTGAAAACACACCACATGCTGCTACTATGATGGCAGCTCAGCGGCTCAGTGGATGGAGAGCCAGGCATGGAGTGAGGAAGATTTATCTTCCTAAATTCAAATCAGACCCCAGACCCTTAGTAGCTGTGTGACCCTGGGCAAGTCACTTCACCCTGTTTGCCTCAGTTTCCTCATCTGTAAAGTGAATTGGAGAAGAAAATGGCAAACGACTGCAGTATCTTTACCAAGAAAACCCCAAAATGGGGTCATGAAGAGTTGGACATGACTGAAATGATGTAACAACAAAGTGCCACTATGACTAAAAGCAGTGAAAATTCACCGTGGACTGAGTTTAATCAGGAAAGCTTCATGAGACAGATAGTACTCTATTATTTAATGACCATTTCAATATCAGATCAGCACTGTCAGTTCAATAGTTTTAAATCAAAACTGACAGTCTGGGAACTCTTAGTTCCCAAATAACTGCAGTAAAAATGCAGTGGAACAAGTGCCATATTTGGGGGTCAGAGAATCAAAATTTGAATCCGAATTCTACTGTTTAATAACTGTGTACAAGTTATGTCTCTCTGTAACAAGGGGGTGGGACTCAATGTCCTCTAAGATCTAATCTATGATCCAAGAATGGATGGCAATTTTATTCCTCGGCTTTTTTTTAATCTGAGTCTATGATTTCATCAGTTCAAACCTTTACCCCTTGTATAGAGATTCCCTTTCATCAAGGCAGATGGGAAAGAAAATAACATTTATCTAGCCAAATACTATGTTATACTATGTGCTTTACAAATATTACCTCATTTGATTGGGAAATTCTTTGAGAATCACCTTGGACTCTGAAAGGGGAGGAGTGGTACAAGAGTGGCACAAGAAAGGTACAAGGGAAGGACTTGAACGCAGGTCTCTCTTATTCCAAAGCAGGCCCTCTATATTCTACACTACGCTGTCTTTTGAAATTTCCTCAGAGTTCTTCTAAACTATCTTATGAAAGCTTTTTTTATGTCACACCATAATTCATTGTGACTTTGTTTTCCTCAAGTAAACTGATTACTGTTTCCTAGATCTGATTTAATCAGTGTCTTCAGAAGATTATTTACTGTCATGGCCTGAGGCAACAAGTTCCTGAGGCAAAATTCTTATTTTGTCCTGAACCAAAACAAATTCCTGAATCAAGACTCTTTTCTTCACGTCTTCTTTTTTTTCTCCCTGCACATGCCATAATCTTAGGTTCAGTGTCATGGATAGTTTGATGTCTCTGCCTCTCTTACTGATTTCATGTGCCATTTCAACTCCAGTTTTTAATCAAACGATTAACTTCAACTTCAGGAAAAATAAACATTTTTAGTCCATTTCCTCCTTTGACAAGAGTCAGAATTCCCGAGATATTGAATAGCTTGGGTCCCTCCAGTTCAGTTGAAAAGTCTGTGAGAAAATGTGTCGTCCTGTTGGTGGCACATTCAGGAGGAGGGGTGAGCGTTTCCTGTCTGGTGAAGCTATCATCAAGTTTCAGTCCAAATAAAGCTAAAAGAGTTTGCAGATTGGGAGGGATGAAGGGCAGCGGGCTTTCTGGGGAGCCTTGCTCTGTACATTTGTTTTTATAGTAGTAGGGTTGCCAATCAAAGGAATAAGTAAGCCAGGGTTTAACCCAATGCAGACTAAACAGCAAAGGGAATAGGGATGGGAATTTGCTTACAAAGGGATTTCCTGTGGGGTTTGGAGGTCAGTGCCAGTGGAAATAAGGTGGCTTGGCTTATCCAGGGGTTTGAGGTGTTATAGGTGGATGTGATAATCCCACCATATCAACTGGAGATTTTAAGCAGTTTTATTCAGGACAGTCAGAGAGAGAGGGGCTCTGACTTTATTCACCTGACAAAGGAGGAAACCTTTAGTAATCAGATCCTTTCCTTTGGGCTCTCTAAAACAAAGCCTGGTATCAAATAGAGGGCTCAGATCTAGTCCTCTTGATTTTTTTCCTTTCTTCATACGCCTAGTGCTTACAATGTCTGGCATACATGGGAGGCTCTTAATAAGTATTCGTATTCATTGACTCCAAAGAAAGTCAATTGTAGAACCAATTGAATTCTATTCAATTGAGCATGTATTTATTAAATGATTACTTTGTGCAAGAAAGATTCTGTGCCGGGGGAAAGGAAAGAAAAAGAAACTATAGAAGCATATAAATCAGTATCTATATATAATAAAAAAGATACGCATAAATAGATACATACAGATGTAATACAAATTTTGCATATATGTATATACTTGGATATGCAAGATGTGTATGACAATGTGCATGCAAGAAAAAAGAAAGAAGAAAAAAGTGAAAGGAAGGAAGGAAGGAAGGAAAGAAGGAAGGAAGGAAAGCCTTGTCCTAAAGGACATTACACTATAGCTGTGGAAGATAATATGAACTGAAATAAATATATGCAAAATATATACTGAGTAAATATAAAATAATTTGTGTAGGGATAGGAAAACTAATAACTGAGGTGCTGAGAAGAGATCAATGTGGGTGGCATCTGAGCTATGCTCTAAAAGAAACATCAAAGTTTAGAGCTGGAAGGAACATGAGAGATCATGTAGCCCAGCTCCCTGTTACCTACAGGATCAAATATACACTTTTCTGTCTGACTTTTAAAGCCCTTCTTAACCTGGACCCTTCCTTTGTTTCACTGGCTGTCCCCATACCTAGAATGCTCTCCGCTTCTCACCTCAGCCTGCTGGCCCCCGGGCTACCTCAGCTGAAGCTGCCTTGATTCAAATCCCACTTTCTACAAGAGGCCTTTCTGACTTCCCCCATTGCTAGCACCTTCCCTCCTCGACTACCTTCCTTCATTTACAGTGTGCATGTGTGTGTGTGTGTGTGTGTGTGTGTGTGTGTGATTTTCCTGACCATATGTTGGTTTGTAGTCATGGAAACATCATTTAACCTCACAGAGACTGAGGAAACTCTCAAAGAATTACCCATTAAATGAGATATTTGTAAAACATTTATTTTGATATTAACAACTATGTCCATGTAAGATTTTATATATGTATATATATACATACACATAAAACTTATGTATCTAATATATATTTCTATATGGTGTATATATGTGTGTATATACGTAATGTGTGTGTGTATATATATGTATGTATATGTGTGTGTGTGTGTGTGTGTATATATATATATGTGTGTGTGTATCTGTATATATGTATATCTTACTCATAGGGAAGATAGGTGGCACAGCAGATAGAGTGCCATCCCTGAAGTCAATAAGACTCATCTTTGTGAGCTAAAATCTGGCTTCAGACACTTACTGATGGCGTGACCCTGGGTAAGTCACTTAACCCTGTTTGGCTTAGTTCCTCATCTGTAAAATGAGCTGGAGAAGGAAATGGCAAACTGCTCTAGCATCTTTGCCCAAAAAACTCAAATGGGGTCACAGACAATTGGACATACCAGAGATGACTCAACAACATCTTACCCATCAAACAAGATATTTGTGAAGTACTTAGCTTGACATTAACAACTGTTATTGAATATAGTTCTTCATATATATTTTACACACACACATAAATATATGCAGAACAGATATATATATATGCACAAATACATATACATATATAACTATATCATACAACTATATACTTGCAAGTATATATAATATATTCACATACCTACAAATATATATGTAAAAATATAGATGTATATACACATACAATATATACATATAAATATATGTACTATACAAGCATAAAAATCAATACCTATATATACACATAAATATATACATACAAATATGATACAGATCTTGCGTATATGCATATACTTGCCTATGCAAGACATATATGACAATGTTCATGCAAGATACAAAAATATAGTCGTTGATGTCAAGGTAAGTGTTTTACAAATATTTTATTATTTGATGAGTAAGATATATCTGTAATATATGCATGTATGTATCTTGCATGAATAAAGTGCTTATTGCTTCCCCCGTTGTAATTTGAGCTCTTAGAGGGAGCTCAAAAAAAAACCCATGTTTTTTATTTTCTTTGTCCTCATTGCTTGGCACACAGTAAGCGCTTAATAAATGCTTATGGATTCATTGATGACAGGTAAAGGAACTGAGATCCAGGGAACGAGTATGTGACCTGCCTAAAGTCATTAAGCCAGGTGGTGGCAGAGCCATGTTTAAACCCAGGTTTCATAAGTCCCAGTCAAATATTCTTTTATTCTAGTACCATTTCAAATAGTATTGAAGAAGTGGTAAGAGGAAATATTTCAAGACTATCAAAGACACTTTATGTTTAAACCATAAGATGTAACTCTGGAAAGGGCCTTAGAAACCCTTTATCCTAACCCCTTCGTTATCCAGATAATGAAAATGAAGTTTAGGGAGAGGATGTGATTTATCCAGGGTCACAGAGGGAATAAAGAGCAGAGTTGTGATTTGAATTTCTGACTCCAAATCCAAAATTATTTTCATTATCCATTTCTGAATTTCAAAGGGCCCAGGACAACAACAAAAATCAATATTTTATATTTGTGTTCAGTCATTTCTGTTGTGTCTGCCTTTCTGTGATTCCATTTGGGGTTCTCTTGGCAAAGATACTGGAGTGGTTTGCCATTTCCTTCTCCAGCTCATTTTACAGACGAGGAAAGAGAGGCAAACAGGGTTAATTGATTTGCCAAAGGTCACACAGTCAGTAAATGTCTGAGGCCAGATTGGCACTCAGGAAGATGAGTCTTCCTGACCTCAGGCCGAGCACTCTGTCCATTGTGGCCGCCTAGCTGCCCCATTTTATATACATCAGCTCATCTTCTCACAATTACCCATAAGGCAGGTACTGCTACTAACCCAGTTTTAGGAATGAGAAATTCGAGGCTCAGAGAGGTCAGTGATGTGCTCAGGATCATATAACTAGCTACTAATTGTCTGAGGCAAGATTGGCTCATTGAAATGGGAAGTATCTAATCTCTAATTGATGTCTCCGTGAATAATCTCCACATCTCTAATCTCTTGGAGAAATATCCATGATTTATTTCTTTCAAATAACTCACTTATTATTCCTTTATGTACAGATGAAGCAAACTATCTTTTCTTCCAAAAAGTCAAGACATTTATATGAGGCATTTCCCAGGTAGAAAAGAAGATTGAGAACTTTGTTAATTTTAAGGAGAAATCTCCCCTGTTTATTTAGAAATGAAAGCAGCAATAGACCCTTCTAAATTTGAAATAATTAGAGGAAGAGCCAAGTATATGAATATGATTAATGTAATATGAAATGTGAACAAAAATACTTTAAAAGAAATATCATTTTCTTAATTTTAGTTATGTATATTTAACTGTTAACAGCTTGTCAAATTAAGGTACTTCAGGGTCTATTTTAATAAATAGATGCCATAGTTAATTAATATGTTCGGCATACTTATTCAGGTGAAAGCTTTTGAATATTTTCTTATGAGAGTTTAAACATTTCCTCTATCACTATTTATCTTATTAACTCATTTGGCAAACTTTTTCTTAATTTATAACCCAGAGATAAGCTTCATCATGACCATCTTCATATCATCACATAGTCCAAATTGGAATGGTCTGAATTAATAACATTTTGCCTATGGAAAATTAGTACAATATGATTCAAAAACAAATACTGATATGTTTCTACAGCATGCTAGGCTCAGGAGATTCAAACACAAAGATAAAACTCCCTTCCTTCAAGGAGTTTATAATCTGCAAAGGGATTACAACATATATACCATCAAGTAAAATGCAAAATACATACTGAATAATTTCAAGAGGGTGAGGAAAGGTAAGAGATTATACTTGAGTTGTACCTTGGAGTAAGCTAGGGAATCTACAAAGGCAGAAGAGAGGTGGGAATGCATCTCAGAATGCCTGTGCAAAATTGCAGTTAGTTGTGTGTAGGAAAAGCTAGCAGAACAGTTTCTCTGGAATAGGGGAATAATGTATACTAAGACCAGAAAGGTAGATGGGAGGCAGATTGTAGAGGGGGGACTGATGAGTTTGCATTTTATCCTTGAGGCAATAGAAAACCACTGAAGATTTTTGATGGGGCATAGAGTGATGTGGTCAGATCAGCATTTTTGAAATATCAGCTTGGCAGTTTGTGAAATATAAATTTGGAGAGGAAAGGAGAGAGACTGGAGATAAGGACAATTAAGAGTACCTGATATATGAGTGGAAAATAGGGGAGAATGTGAAAGTTTTATAGATTGACAAGACTGGGCAAATAATTAGATAGACTGAGAAATGGGATTGTCAAGGATCATGTCAAAGTTATGAACTCATATGACTGGCTGAGCTGTTTTTAATCACTTTCCTGAAATTGTTCCTATGGTTATAGGCTTATGGGATTGAGAGCTGAACAGTACCTTAAAGATCATCTAATGATAATCATTTTATATATAAGGTAGCTGCTACCCAGAAAGAACAAGTGATTTCCCAACAGTCATATGTATAGTGATGTCCAAGGCCACAATTATCATAACAAGTATTTATTGGGCAGAGGAAAGAAAATTGATCAATTTTTTACCCAAAGAAGTCTCTGTAGAGAGAAGCTGGTTCTCCAAGGAAACCCCACAAGGAAAAAGAAAAAGCATTAGGCATTTTCTCGTTGTCAACTGGTGATAGGTATGAAGTTCTCAGAGATTCTTTACTTGGTTTCAACAACATGTGTCATTGTGCCAAAGCCTACTTTGGATTTCAACTAGTTCTTTTGCAGCATTTAAAAAGTTCAAAAGACATCATTCCTGAGTAGTCATTTTATTAATAACGCCATTTTAATAAAAGAGGTCAGTGGCATTCTTAAATGCCAAAGATCTTTGGTGGTGGGCTCAAGGCCTATTGGGCTCAGAAAAGGTGGGCTCAGAAAAGTGGATGTTCCAGAGTGTGGCAATCAACTCTGATTGGTTAACAAATAATGAGAGAGAATGAATATTATATAATGAGGGGCTGGACCTATTCAAATAAGTCATTTACTTCTAAGTTACCCAGCCTTGGACAATCTATTCAAAGAATTTATCCCTACCTAAACCTGAGTAGAAGGTTGGGTGGAATCTGACCTAGACTGAGGAGACTTAATTTAACCTCATTTTCAGTAATGTTCTTCAAGAGACTGAACTTTGAAATTAGGAATATAGAAAAAGGGGAAACTCCGGATCTCCCCAAATCATTGATTATTAATAATCATTTCTCTCAATTATAAAACTAAAAAAAACAGTTGAAACACCAAAGTCACTGCTAGTATAGTTAGATTTTTATATTATAGCTAGTATAGTTAGAACCCAGTATAGTTGTGATTTGTGTAACATTAGATGAATTATTACTAACAACAGACTTGTCTTCTAAATTGAGACACATAAATTATGATCTTTGGACTCTGAGACTATGCTTACATGGGTAGAATGAAGTAAAGGCTTGAGAAGTTCTATGCTTTGGCCTAAATTTCAGAGACAACAACTTTGAATCCATTCTGTCCATGTAGCAAAACCCTTTCCTCTCATATACTCACTTTTTTTTTTTAGCATCTATCCAGCAACACTTGAAGGAGACACATAGAACTACTACAGAAACCAAGAATGTATTGTATGTTACAAGGAGAAGACTATGGTAAAGTGGAGAGAACACTTATCAGAATCAGAGGACCCGGGTTTAAAGCCCAGCTGTGACACTTTGAATAAGTAACTTAATTTTCCTGGTCTTTGTTTTACTTATCTATAAAATGCTAGGGTTGGATTAGATGGCCTTTGGTTCCTTCCAGCCCTCTTTCCTATTATCTGTAATCATATCCATGTGGTAACTCCCTCTACCAATAAAGCAGATCTCAATGTGTCTGCAATTTTAGTAGATGAGTCCTTGCTGTTGTTGTTTGTTCTTATTCTAGAAAGACAAGAGGAAGATGATGTTATGACTTGCAAGTTAATTGTATTTAAATGAGAAGGGCTGTGCAAAGTCACCAGTCTCACTCTCTGCTCTGGAGCCATCTGGGTCCAGCAACAAGATATAAATCAAGATGCCTGGAGGAAGATGCCCAAGGCATGTAGATATTACCTTAACCAGAGTCAATCAGTGTTTATTAAGAGCCCACTATGCACCAGGCCATGCACTGAGCTGGAGATGCAAAAAGAGACAAAAGACAGCCTTGCCCTCAAGGAGCTCACCATCTGGTGGGAGAGACCACAAGCCGATAAATACATACAAACGAGATAGATAGACAGACAGACAGACAGACAGGCAGACAGACAGACAGACAGACAGACAGACAGACAGATAGATAGATAGATAGATAGATAGATAGATAGATAGATAGATAGAGATAGAGATATATAATTAACAGAGGGAAGGCACTAGACTTAGCACCTGTTGTTCTGCCTGGTTTCATGGAACAAGATACCTACTCCACCCCCATTTTTCCTCCACCCCGCTTCTTTCCTGATTCCTTTTGTGTGTTGTTTCCCCACTTTAGACTGTGAGCACCTTGAGGGCAGGGACTTTCTTTTTACTAATTGCATCCCTAGGCCTTGGTGTAGTTCCTGGCACACAGTAGGTGCTTAATAAATGTTTACTGGGTTAGACTGAAAGCCTCTAGTAAAAGATGAGATTGTAGTTGGGAGTTAAAGGACGCTAGGGAAGTCAATAAAGGTGGAATTGACACACAACTAACAAATGTCAGAAATGACATTTGAACCCTAATCCTAATCCTAAGCAAAACATTCTTTCCATTATGACTGGTCTTCTTTACTGGAATTTATTTTTTTTTTGCTTCTTTTTCAAGGGCAATTGGGGTTAAGTGGCTTGCCCAAGGTCACATGGCTAGTTTTTTTTTTTGTGTTAAGTGTCTGAGGTCACATTTGAACTCAAGTCCTCTGGACTCCAGGACCGGTGCTCTATTCATTGCACCACCTAGCCACCCCTGGTCTTCTTTTCTTATCGACAGTGTTTCAGTTTAGAAGTGCTTCAGATAAGATTTGCACATGAGTTTAGCATCTAGAAAGTGTATTAATCACGCAGAATTGATCAAGTTGGCCTGTGCTGGGACACAAGACAGACTCCTTCCAAAGTGTCTCTCCTCATTAACTCACTGAAACATAAAGGCTAAAAAATACATAACTCTGCAGTTGGAAATAATGTTAAGACAATCAATCAAATAGGAGGCAATGGAGAAATCCCAGTAATATTGCTTTCTTAATCCACAATTGTTGTTGTCATTGCTCTTCAGTCATTTTTCAGCCTGTCTGGTTCTTTGTGACCCCTTTTGGAGTTTTCTTAGAAAAGGCACTGGTGCAGTTTGCCATTTCCTTTTTCAGCTCACTTTACAGATGAAGAAACTGAGGCAATCAAGGTTAATTGACTTGCCCAAGGTAAGTGCCTGAGGCTAGATTTGGACTCATAAAGATGAGTCTTCCTGACTCCAAGGATGCACTCTATGTATCTACTAAGCCCACTAGCTTCACCTCAGCTCACAATAAGGAGTATTTAAATAAAGCTTCAGTAGTTAAATTTGACATTTAAAGAAGAGAATAAAAACAAAGATTGTTCTTCTAAAATAATGTAAATCAAAGCCCCAAACACAAAGCAAATTATCTGAAATAGAATTTCTTGAATTGTTTCTGCTGATTTTAATCAAGATTTAAGAATTTACTGAATGGTGTGAAATCTTTGAAACAATTTTTTAGAACCTGCATGACATCTTTTCAATTTTTTTCTTTCTTAAAGATATACATCAAGTACATGTTAAAAGTATATATATTCTTTCTTCTGGAGCTTCATATGAAATAAGTACCTTACTTCCACCTTTGTCATTCATTCACTTGACAAATAATTCTCAAATACCTACTACGTGCTAGAATAGAAATACTTAAAGTGCTCTTACTCTGTGCAAACACTAGACAGCAGCTCCATTGTTTAAGTCCTTTCTAGCCATTCAGTCCCTATCTCCTAGCACCTCGTGTCTCCCCTATTTGGGTCTGCGGGCTGACAGAGACAGCCTTGACACTGGTGCCCGTTGTCACTGTTGGCTTTCCATCACTTGGGCTACACACAGACAGAAGAATGCTACCGACTTTCCAGTGGTGGGAAGGCTTCTTCAGTAAGATTTGGACAACAAAAGCCAACTATAACAAATGATTTTCTTTTGAAGTCTTGTCTTAGAAGTGGCTCCCCTTCAGATGTTTACCCGGCTAAAGGTTTCCTCTGTGTGAGAATCATCCAGGGAATTTGCAATGGATGAAAGATTTTTGTAAATTTAGTAACATGCATAACCATAAGCAACACTGAAACCCCCAAATTAAGCAAGACTGGTCACTGGAACATTCTTCTTGTGTATGGGGCTCTTACAAAATCCTTCCAAAATCCTTCCGATGAAACCTTATATGTAAAATCTCAGAGCAAGTAATAAATGGAGGTTATTTCTGCTTTATAAGGCAGTAACTAATAAAACATTGCTCCTTTGATAAGAGTTTTATTCAGACACCCAAAGTTATAATAATGTGCAAATGTTTTTCAATAATAACTTCAGAGAAGTGCAAAGGGGAAAAACTGGGAATTAACTGTAAATCCCAATTGGTCTATAGTCTTGCTAGTGAGAGAGACAATATTGAGCATAATTCAACTTAAAATAATGAGAAATATGGAGGTAAATTCTTCTTGAAACACATGAGAATAGAGATCCCAAAATATATTTAGTATCATTTGACCATATGGAGTACAGTAATCCCTAACAGATGGATCATATTTATTACCACCTCACTTAAGGACTCCCATTCCATTTTCCCTGTGTGGCCCACAAAGAGATAACTTGATTTGATGTTTAAATTTTCTAAGACTAGATAAGATTCACAGGCTATTCGTTCATGGACAATTTGTGGGATTTACGTTTTCAAAAAATCTCACTATTTTCTAGTTATAGGGGGAAGTCAGCAGGCTGCAAAGGATCACGCTGAAACACAGAGAAGACTAAGCAAGAGAGACCCAGAAGGAGATTTGTTGAAGTTACAATAATAAAAAAATTCTCCTGAAGACACAGCATTCTTTTCCCGATGAAGGATAGAAAGAATGTAGAGGAGTGAAGAGAGCTGCTCATTCAGTCTTTTTTCTGTGATGCAATGATTTCAGGCTAGGAATAGAACAAAGTATCTGTTAGTAAGTTTACTTTGCCCAGTTCCACAGCTGTGTTTCCATGTCTCCCCACACCAATCCATCCTCCACCCAGATGCTTAAGATATTTTCCGAAAGCATAGGTATGTCCATTCACCCTTCTCAATACACTCCAGTGACTCGTGATCACCCCTAGAATCAAATATAAACTCCTCAATGTGACATTTAATTATAATAAGAGCAAGCATTTATGTAACACTTTAAGATCTGCAAAGTGCTGAACATTCGATCCTCCTGAGAGCCCTGGGAGCTAAGTACTCTTACTATCCCCATTTTACAGATGAGACAAGAGATTGAAATAGGTTCAATGACTTGCTCAGGGTGACATACCTCAGGAGGCATCTGACAAAGGATTTGAACTCAGGTCTTCTTGACTCCACATCCAGTGCTCTCATTTGACAGTTATTAGTTGTATCAAACTCCACTTATCGGCTTAACTTGCTTCCTATGAGTCCCAACTAAAATCTCATCTTTTACTGGAAGCTTTCAATCTAATCTAACCCAGTCCAATAAGCATTTATGAATTAGCCATACCACTTAGCTGCCATTTTATTTAGACTTTGGCTTTAATAAGATGATGGTCTGATTATTCTGGCAGCTTATTCAGGCATTATGTCCATACCAGCACAAGCACCATCATTTCTTATCTATTGAAATATAATAAATTTCTCTGTGTGTGTGTGTGTGTGTGTATGTGATGGAGTGTTAGTCATATCCAGCTCCTACCAATTCTTTCCTTGAAAGAATCTCCTCTCAGTAGAAAGATGCTGGATACATGGTCAGTGTATCAGTTTATAACTATTCTTTTTTGTTGCAAGAGAAAATTCCACTGGTGGATTAAGAGGAGGTAGTTAGCATTGAAAAATAATGTTTTTTT
>JAQQSW010001285.1:0-19903 GCA_028646575.1 Pseudocheirus occidentalis
AGAGAGAGAGAGAGAGAGAGGGAGGGAGGGAGGGAGGGAGAGAACACAGTTGGTGAATTTTTAGAACAGTGCAGGTCTGATGGGAATGAATTGCTTGTTCAGAAGCCCTAAAGTGTGCCTGCTTTTGTGGGAAATCCAAACCACAGGGTAACAAACATTTTAAGTCCAGGAGGGGCTGTGTAGCAACATCCTGTGAGAAGGCTAGGGATTTGCTAGAATCTCAAAATGTTGCCCCATTGATAACCTCAAGGTCAATATTCTTCTAAGAGAAACTGATGGGCTATTTTACAGCATTAGATAGTTCTCTGTTTATAGGTTCCTATTAGTCCTTTATGCCTTCTTTCTTTTCTGTGGGGTGAAATAAAAACTGCATACCTATATGCATTGCAGCCTTGAGTGACTGTATGTGATCTGGGATGTTGCTGCCCACAATGGAGGAAACAATTCAAGTGAAAGCTATATTTAGAGATTTACTGGGGTAACTTTAAGAAGGGACAATGTATCAAAGAGACACAATGACCTTCATGATCATGAACAGATCTGTTCAATGTGAGTCCAGAGTCTTGGTGCTCAAAGACTGAAGCAATAGATTGCAAATGGAAAGAAGTACAAGACTAAAAGTCAAGAGAACTGGGAAAAGGTTTGGATCCCATCAGAATGGCTGTAGGTGAGAGGGAGTGAGCACACGCCTGATACATGAGGTACTGCAGGGAGCAAAACATTTTTCGGACAGTGTGACTAGAGGCCCTAAATGTGGCTTTGGCAAGACAAGTCCCTGAGGTTGAACTCCTGGAAAGAATTCAGAAAATAACAGTAAGGAGGACCTGTGACCTAGGGCAACATTGTCCATAATTTGGGATTAAAATTTGATTATAATAAAAATAATTACAACAATAAACTGCTAAAAAGAAAACAAAAATAAAAATTAGTAAGCAAAGGAAAAAGAACTCGACCATAAATAGTTACTTTGGTGTAAAAGAAAATCTAGCTTCATATTCTGAGGAGGATGGTGAGGTTAAAAAAAGGCCACTCCTACCCCAAAGAATAACATCAAATGGTCACAAGCCCAAAAAGAATTCTTGGAAGAACTTTAAAAGGACTTTAAAAAAAATAGAGATCAAGGAAAAAAATAAGAACAATTTGAGAAAATTATGGAAAGAAAGTAAACTAATTGAAAAAGAGATATAAAATCTTAAGAAAGTAACTCTCTGAAAAATAGAAATGGGCAAGAGGAATCAAATGACATTATAAGACCCCAAGAAATAATAAAACTAGAAAAAATAGAAGAGAATCTGAAATATATCATTAGAAAAACAACTGATCTGGAGAATAAATAGAGGACAGACAGTATAAAAATTGTCAGACTACCTGAAACTTATGCTAAAAAAAAATCTGAATATAATATTACAAGACATTATTAAGGAAAATTGCCCTGCAATTCTAGAACAAGAGAAGAAATAGAAATAGTTTTAAAAAAATCTATTCTTCACCGTTTGAAAGAGACTTCAGAAAGAAAACTTACAGAAATGTTATAGCCAAGTTTCAAAACTCTCAGGTTAAGGGGAAAATGTTTCAAACAACTTTAGGTCTTGGAACATTATATTTCAAAGGGTAAAAGAGCTGGGGTTGCATCCAGAGTCTAGGAATTCAAATCTGTCCTCAGATATTGCATATCTCAATCCCTCTCACTCATTCTTTCTGTGCCTCAGTTTCTCTGCCCTTAAATGAGGATAAAAATCACACCTACCTGCCAGGGTTATAGAATGACATAGGGTAACATATGTAAAGTGATTCATAAAAATTAAACCACTATATAAATTCTAGATATTATTGTTATTAACTAATTGAATGAATTTGGGCTATATCACAGTTTTAATGTCTTTAGACTTCAGCTTCTCTAAATGTAAAATGGGTGTAATAATTCCTTTCATAATATAAGGGTTGTCTAGAGGATAATGTAGGAAAGGTTAAGGCTCTCTAACAGTAAAAGTACATTGCAGATATAAAGTGCTATTTAGCAGGCTTCAGCTGCAACAACCATATACAGGTTAATAAAGGTTGGCCAAAGTTTATATGGGAAAGATGTCATAAGTTTCTTTTTTTTTTCGTTTTTTCTTTTATGGAGGGGTAATTTGGGATAAGTGACTTGCCCAAAGTCACATGACTAGTAAGTGTTAAGTGTCTGAGGCTGCATTTGAACTCAGGTCCTCCTGACTCCAGAGCCGGTATTCTATTCACTGAGCCACCTAGACACCCCAAGAACACCATAAGTTTCTTGAGGACAAAACATCTGCCTCATATTCTAGTCTACTAGAATCTACTGGAAAGAACACTGGACTAAGAGTCAGGATACTTGAATTCAAGTCGTGGTTTTGCCAACTGTGTGACCTGTGACAAGTCACTTCACTCACTGGGGCCTATTTTCTTATTGATAAAAACATGAAGGGATTGGACTCAATGACTTCTAAAATCTCTTCCAGTTCTAATAGTCCGTGTTTCTACATTTTCTCTCAGAACAATTCTTTGCACATAGTAGGTGATACAATTTTAAAAATAATTTTTGGGAAAGTGTCTAAAACATTTATGGGAGAACCAAGCAGTTCTTCAAAGGCCAATTTGTATGTGATATCTTCAGGATTCCCTAGAGAGGGTCAAACTTATGTTCAATCAATCAACAAGCTTTTATTAGGCACCTGTTTTTATTAAGCATGCGTTTCAGGCACTGGGCTGGGTCCTGTGGACAATAATATGCAATTGAGGCGATTGCCTTTGAAGAATTTGGGTTCCACTGGGGGAATACAAAACTCACAAAAAATTAAATAAGTACTGAATATTTACAAAATAAATACAGTGGTTTGGATGGGGGTGAAACTGGACAAATCAGGAAAGGCTTCTTGAAAGAGATGGCACTTGAACAAAGTCTTGAAGGGACCTAGAGGCTCCAAGATGTAGGGACGAGAAGGAAGAGAACTCCAGACACAGAGAACAACCTCCTGTCATGTGAAGACATGAAAGTGGGGGATGGATATGTCATGTATGATGAAGAACAAGGGAGCCAATTTGGCAGGAGTACAGAGTGTGCGAAGGGAAATATGTTTTACCACCCTGGAATTTAGTCTGGAGTTAGATGGTGAAGGTCTTTTGATGGAAAATAGATGAATTTGTACATTATTCTTAAAGGGGATCCGCTAAAGCTTCTTAAACAAACGATCAACATGATCAGACTTTAGCAATATATTTGACAGTTGAGTTGAGGATGGATTGGAAAGGGAAGGGAAGAGATACAGATAAACCAACTAACATACTTTGAAATTGTTCAGGCAAGAGGACAAGGAAGTCTGAATTAAAGTGAAGAGAGAGAAAAATGTAAGAGATGTTGAGGAGAGAGAATCAATTAAGACTTGACAATTTATTTGGATATGGAAGTTGAATGAGAGAAGTGAAAACTTCTCAGACTATATTCTAAAATCTAGTAAGGCTTTTCATAGGAAACAGGCCCGAGTTTCCCTTCCCCAGAAATCACATGATTTACAAGGACTCAGAACTCCCAGCAGTAGGAAGTCGCCCCTTTCCTCAGTGACACCTCAGCATCAGACATGCCAGATAAGGACAGAAGAACTTTCTCAAATGTACATTGGGTGGGGGTCACTGTTTCCTTATTCCAGTAATTGAGGTAGATTGCCAAGCTTAGATTGTGCACCTGACTTCCAGCCAATGGAAGAAAAGGGTCAGGAGCGGGGTGGGAGAGAATTCCACTTTAGGGCTTTATAACTTCACCATTTCTTTTTGTAAATTGCTTTTCCTCCCTGACCATTTGTCAGGAGGGTGAACCTTTCTCCAGATTGTAATAAAGCATTCTTTTCTGCTTCCTACCTTGAGAAACGTCTGAGTATTATTTGGGTAAAGACTTCTGTTGCACACAAGGTGAATCAGAGCAAAGCATCGTGGACTATTCCTAGATTGTGAACCTGGGAGACTGGAAGGGTGTTGGTGTTCTTGATAAAAATAAGAAAGTTACAAAGCAAGGTGAGTTTAGAGGGAAAGATAACAAGCTTTGTTTTGGACAAAATGATTTTTAGATACCCATGGAACATTTAGGTGGACGTATCCAGCAGGCAATATGTCTCTTAGATGATAAAATAGCCACAAGTAGCCTCTAGCTGTTTTTTTCAGTGACAATTTTTTTATTTGTCCCTTCAGGTTACAGGAACTCTCCTAGAGGAGACAACTCAGAAGTGGTTTCAATATAAAGAAAAGTGTCTGATAGAGTTACAAAAGCGACCGTCTGGTAAGAAAACTCTTTCCTTAATTGTGCACTTTCCCTGAGTGCCTTGACAACTGGAGATCCCAAACTATGCTCCTTGTTAAGGAATTTGAAAAGTCAAGAGGTTCCTGGTTCTTTTGAGTTCTACTTAGAACCCTTCTAGTGGCCTGAACTACCCTTGGATCATTTTAACATAAGCTTCAATAATTTGATTGTGTTCAAAGACCTATTCAGCTCAACAAATGATGTATTCCAGATTTTTTGGTTATACCTGAATGAAAGAAATTGACAACTGACAACTCTTCTTATAGCTTCTTCCTTACAGTTCACCTTTGTTTTAAGAAGCTGACTGAGACGGGGGAGCTAGCTAGTGCAGAGGACCCTGGAGTCAGGAGGACCTGAGTTCAAATCCAGCCTTAGACACTTGACTCTTAATTGTCTGACCTTGGGCAAGTCACTTAACCCCAGCTGCCTTGCCTTCCTCCCTCCAAAAAGAAAAAAAAGGAAAATGCCAGAGGTTGTCTGTATTCCTTCTTTGACATCTCCTCATGGCCTGTGGCAACTGAGGAAAGGCAGCAGCTTCCAGATCAAAGAGCTCTAGCCCAATTTTCACATGCATCTGAGGTCTCTTCTCTGCAGGGCAGAAAGTGACATCCTCACTTTCATCCAACTCAGAAATCTATTCTTAGTACCCTGATTCACAAATGGATTCTCATCTCACTTCCATTTATAATGTGTAGGAAGCCAAAATATTTGATTCTTGGGGATCAGTTCCTATGTAGATGTCCTTGGTGATCCTGGCTTTTCCCCTGCCCCCACCTTGAAACCTGCTCTCAGAGCATCCCTTGTTATGTAAATGCATTTGATAGGAGTTAACAGACTCTTCCCAAGACTTTTTGGCACCTAGATAACAAAATCTTATCTTGGTCTGAGCTACTTCCAGGATATGACAGTCCAAGTTACTGATAAAGTAATCTTTGTCTGCTTGTGCTATAAAA
The DNA here is from genome assembly GCA_028646575.1 of Pseudocheirus occidentalis. Classification (NCBI taxonomy): domain Eukaryota; kingdom Metazoa; phylum Chordata; class Mammalia; order Diprotodontia; family Pseudocheiridae; genus Pseudocheirus; species Pseudocheirus occidentalis. Next base: position 5,263 of record JAQQSW010001285.1, read on the forward strand.
ACCTTGTTCAAAGAATCATTAAAATGGAGTTCACGGTTTTTCCTCGAACTACCCACATGTTCTGGTCATTTCTTATTCACATCTCCCATCATGCTTAGTACTGGACACTGAGCAGCCCACGGCAATAATGAGTAATGAAAACCTCATCTCTATTGAATGAAACATAATTAGACAATATACATTTGTCCAATAATCATAAAACAATACTGCAGTTTCAGCATTCCATAGTTATTAATTCCAAAATTTTCTAGTCTTTCATGCATAAATGAACAACTAGAACAAAAACCTTGAGGCAGGTTTTGTCTTGGATGAACACATTAGCCCCTTATATTTGTAACAATGATTAAAAAAGAAAAAGAAGTAGTTTTGCAAAAATCAGCCCCCAAACGCAACCCTGAACCTCAGTCTGGACATAGTTCAATATTCCATATCCCTAATACCCAGCTCTGGAATGCATCCAGGTGCATTTTCTTCATTCCTTTCTGAGAGCATCTTTAATCATTAAAACTTCATTGTATATGGGTTTTATCTCTCTATTTACATTGCTGTAGTCATTGTGACTGTTGTTTTCCTGGTCCTATTTACTTCTCTCTGAATTAGTTTATAAGATCATAGGATCACAGAGAATTGGAGCTACAAAGGACCTTTAGCTCATCAGATATGACTCCCTAATTATTATTATTATTATTATTATTATTATTATTATTATTATTATTATTTTGCTACAATCTTGTCCATGGGATTTTCTTGGCAAAGATATTGAAGTACTTCTCTAGTGTGTCCCCATTTTACAGATGAGGAACTGAGGCAAATACGGGTTAAGTGACTTGCCTGGGGTCACATAGCTAGTAAGTGTCTGAAGTTGGATTTGAACTCAGATTTTCTTGATTTCAGTCCTGGAGCTCCATCTATTGCTCCACCTAGATGTCCTTATTACACAGGTAGCTAGACTTAGACCCACAGAGGTTAAGTGATCTGTCTAAGGTCACAAAGGAACTAAGGGATAGAGGCAGGATTTCAAGGCAAACCATTGTTCTTTCTATTCATCCACATTACCTCATAGAAGTCTTCCCAGGTTTTTTCTGAATTTTTGATAATTTGTATTTTTTTAAATTTGTAATTTCTTATGGAACAATAAAATTCCATTACATTCGGGTATAGCAAAATGTATTTAGCTGTTCCTCAATCAGTGATCATCTATTTTGTTTCCAGTTCTTTGCTACTATAAAAAGTATCACTCTGAATATTTTGACCATGGGTTTCAAGACCAGGATGGGGGAGTTACAAGGTCACTGGAGAGACTTTGAGTGCGGTCAGGTGTCAGACACAGTCATCTGTTGACCAGGCTATGTGTAGAAATCACCAGCAGCTAGGACAACAGCAGCACCTTACATAACCATATGCTAAGTAGCCCTAGGAATTTGATATGAATTGGTGGAAGGCCAAACCAGTATAGCTCTTGTGATGTATTCAAGTAACTACCACAGCCACAACCTTTAGGAGTGGAGGCGTGGGGTGAGAGTGGGGAGCCTTATGCTCGTGAACACTGAATTCTGATGACTGGAAAGAGAGCCCAGGATTTGGAGTCAGAGGACCTGAGTTTGAATCTCATCTCTATTACTTTCTGGAAATGTGACCAGAAGTGAGTGGCAAATCACTTTCTGTCTTTGGGTTTCTATTTCCTCATCTGTAAAGTGAGAGGGTTAGACAACATGATCTCTAAACCCCACCAACCACTAATGAACCTCCACATTTTAGGTAAAAAAAAAAATACAAAGACTTCCTCCCACCAAGACCCATGGGCCAATTTACCTAAATCCGTCCTGTTGTAGCCAATATAGATTTCATATGGACATGATGCCATTCACAAGGGGTTGGTTCAGAACTGAGGACTAGAATTGGGGTGTTGATGTAATTCCCCTGTCATGCACTCAGTATTTCTCACTAGCAGATTGACTTCTAGGGAATGGAGTCAATAAATACTGTGAGAAAGTGTTCAGCCCAGAAGTTGTTTTGATCGTGGAGGCCAAGTGTCTACTCTGTGGACACAGAGTCCATGGGAACAAAATACCCTCTCAGTTCGATTCTCTGGAGGCTTTTCATGATACATACAAGTGTAACGGGGCTAATGTTTGTGTGACATAGTGGAGAGAGTGCAACATCCGAAGTCAGAGGACCAAAGTTAAAACCAAAGTTAAAACTGCTCCTTATAAGCCACTTCTGTAATCTTGGGCAAATCACTTTCCTAGCTGGGTCTCAGGTTTTTCATTTGTAAAATGAGGGGTTGGATTAGATAATTCTTAGGGTCCCTTTTAGCTATAAAATCCCCTATGATCGTAACTTTCACTACCTGATCCCTTCCTACCTTTTCACCCTCCGTACATTTTACTTCTTTCCATGTGTTCTGTGATCCAGTGACACTGGTCTCTTTGAACCTGAATCTCCATCTCCCAACTTTGATCATTTTCATTGACTGTCTTCCATGCCTGGAATAATCTTCCTCCTCATCTCTACCTCATGGTTTTCTTTCCTTCCTTCAAGTCTTAGCTAAAGTCTCTGGCAAGAAGCCTTTCCCAGTCTTCCTCAGCTCCTTTCCTCTGAGATAGTCCTCATTCTATTTTGTATACGTCTTGCTTGTTTATATATAATTGTTTGATGTCATTTCCCCAATTAAATTGTGAGCTCCTTGAGAGCAGGGACTAGTTTTTTGTTTGTTTACTTTTTCCTTTTCTTGTAACCTCAGTGCTTGTAGCACAGTTCCTGGAACTGAGACATGATAGTTGAGTGGCTTGACTGACCTTAGGCCTAACTTCTCAGCACTCAATCTCCTTTGCCTGACTTTTGGGGGACTTTATAGTGACATCACCTTACCCTTTCAGAATTACCTCAATATTATTCACAATTATGTTCTATGAGCTCTTGTCAAATAAGACTACTCTTTTCCCTCTATGTATGTGTCTTAACCCTGTTGGACATTACATAGTAAACCTCTAACTCCAGCTACTATGAACTATGTTATCAACATAGCAGGTGCTTAATTTGCTGAATTAAATTGAATCTAGCAAGCTAGAAGAGATCTTGTGTTTTATGCAGACCAAACCCTCTGTCTATAGATGCAAAAAGAAGTAATGAAATGATGTCCTCAAACCCCTTTACTAGAAATATGTGTATGATCAAAAATAATGATAAATATCTGCTCATTTTGTAAGTAAAGAACTTGCCAATGTCACTCCAGGACTTTTACAACATAAGAATTATCTGAGGAGGTTAAAAGTTGATTGTTTTCTGGTTAATTTACTAAGTGTAGAAATGTGCCTCAATTTATTTAGCTATCTATGCATATCTAATTAAGTGAGGGGATTGCCAGATTTCTATTTTATTGTTTATTATGTTCACACTGGTTCATTATCTATACTCATCAGCTGTAACCACCATTAGGGAGGTAAAGCAATTGAGCAGGAGTAAAAAGGAGGGCAGGAAATCAGTAGTTCCTGCCAATGTCACAAGTAAGGGGACTAACCTTTCTCCTAGTCTGAGGTCGTTGGGGAATAGTCATTGAAAAAAGAGAAAACTGAGACTTTGAGGTTTGTGCCTTTTTTTTTTTTTTTACAAAATGGTCCATTAAATTGCTGCTTAAAGACCTTTTATCCTTGGTTATCCTTGGAAGGAAGAAAAGAAAAAGAACCAGGTGAAACCTCTTCATTGTAGAGTAGTTCATTTACTCAAATATGGCATTCTGGGGGACTTGTTCTCCATGCCTTTCTGTGTGTCCTCAGGCAGTCTTGATTCCCTGCTTACAGAGGGTGGTAAAAGATTGGAACACCAAAGGTTCTATGTCACAAGCTTAGCACAACAGGTGCATCCTTGACGACAGGTCTGGAGACCTTCCGTATTTTCTGGTATGTGTCTTGGGGCCCTTTCTCACAGCCTTCCAAACACTTGCAACATCTCTTCTAGTATCCAGGCTGACCTGGCCAGGATAGGAAGGACTTTACTGTTCAACTCCTAGAGTGTAAATTTCTTGTTTTTATAAACATTAAAATGCTATATAAGCATGTCAATTCTTATCATCTGTCTTTTAATCTTCCCAGTACCTAGCCACACAGCAAATGCTTAATAAAGGTTGTTTAAGATCAACTAGGTGGGACAGTGGATAGAACACTGGCCCTGTAGTCATGAAAACCAAATCCGGCCCCAGACATTTGACACTTATTAGCTGTGTGACCCTGGGCAAGTCACTTAACCCCAATTGCCTTGCAAAAAAGAAAGAAAAATAAAGTTTGTTTAATGAATTCATTTGGGGGTCTCTTTCTTTTTTTTTTTTTTTACAGGTGTGTATTGTAATGGAACATTTGACAGGTATGCATGCTGGCCTCATTCATCTCCAGGAAATGTCTCTATTCCCTGTCCTTCATACTTACCTTGGTGGAAAGAAGGTAACATGCTATGTTTTACCATTTCCCAAAACCCTTTTAAGGACCTGGTGCATCTTGGGTGGCAGAACAAAATTAGAAGGAGCTTCTAAAAATATTCTGGAAAGTTTTGAAGATATTTCAAATTTAATTTCAGGAAGGAAGTCAGACTATTGTGTTACCACATTGATTTAACTGTGATATTTAGAAGAATGTTAGTGCTGATTTTAGAGACATCCTGTAAAAAGGGGGAAACTCAAAATACTATATGCCTATTTGTGTCAAAGAGTAAAGTGATACCTTTTCTGGGGTCATTCTCAAGTGAATACTAGTTAGAATCACCTTCCAAGAAACTGCTGAAATCACTCCAGATATGGAGAGTTATTATAGAAACCCCAAGACACGCTTAACACAGCTTTACTTAATCAAGAGAATCAGACGGTCCCAGGTCCTGCATAGTCCTAAACACCCGTACTGTCCCAGAAAAAAATAGGAAAGCATATTTTCTGAAACAGACCAACCCTCTTCCAGTGTTGGTTTCTGTTTTGGCCAGTCCCTTTGACTGTACTTACACATACCTATCCAATAATCCAAAATAGAAATGACATAGGATTACTTTAAGAGAACCCACATAGAAAAAATCCAAACATAGAAACCAGATAAATTGGAATGATAGAGCTTTCTAACTGAAAGGACCTTCGAGTCCAGTTTAATCTAATCCCTTCATTTTCTGAGGAAGAAATGGAAGCCCTGCTTATTATATTTTTATATGTAGCACTTGGGGACCATCCCTAAACCCCCAGATTGGACCCTCAAGAGAAGGCCACCCAGATTAGAGGCATTCTGTGGATTCACATTTGTTTACAACCATAGTTCACAAGTTCCCTCCCGTGTGTCTGCTTTTAATAGTCATTTTAATAGAACTCAATTGGTCTAGAGAAAAGTAAAAATAATAATAACTAATAATAGCTAGCATTTATATAGCATTTACTATGTGCCAGGCACTGTGCTAAGTGCTTTACAAATATTATCTCATTCAAACCTCATAACAACCCTGGGAGATAAGTATTATTATCCCTGTTTTATTGATGAAGACACAGAGACAAACAAAGGGTAAGTGACTTGCCCAGTGTCAGAGTTATTAAGTGTCTAAAGCTAGATTTGAATTCAGATCTTCCTGAATATTTAATGAAAAAAATATAATAAGAAAAATAGCAATAAACATTTGCTCAAAAATCTGGCATATGCTAATTCGTTCACAAACATGCATATCAGTATAAAGAGTGGAACACATATAGGGAATACATACGGCCGGGCCCATGTATAGGGAACATACATGGCAAGGTGCATGTATGGGGAGAAGATGTATAGAGAACAGGTGTGATCAGTGTGTACAAATAGAGGTTCATACATATAAGGAACATGCGTGGTGAGTCTCACACTTAAGCACTATTTGTTGCTAGCGTGGACCACTAGAGAAGCCTCCCACACGGCAGAGTCACTGTTACATTCTGGAGGTGTCAATGTGCTGTATTGCTTCTACTAGATCCACTCCCTGCTTGTCTTCCCTAGGAGTGTTGTCTCTACTGGATTCTGCTCTGCTGGGCACCACCAGGCCCATGGCTGTAAAGTTTCTCTATGCTTCTGCCTTCTGGTTATAGCCGAAGTCCTTGGTTATTGTGCTATTTCTTCCTCATGAGAAGAATTTTGAAATTTCATCACTTCATGTCTCTAAAACACTACCCATCCATCCTATCTCCCCCCCGCCCACTTTTCTTTTAAATAACTTTGAGGAAAGAGACAGTTCTTGTCTTAATAGTAAGACCAGTAAAAATTATACTGAGGGGCAAATACAGCTTCATGTTTTATTTTCTTTTTAACAATATGTTATTCTTTTCCTTCCCAGAGTCTTGACAAGAAAATTTTTTGCCTCTTTTCTATCAGAAAACACTTTCCTTAGAACACACAGCAAATTGATTAAATAATTGTGCATATGATGAGGACTAATGAGAGAGAAGCAAAAAATGAAAGAAAGGTTTCATCAAACCTTTATTAAGCATCTGCTGTGCACAAGACACTGTGCTAAGGAGTAAAAAATAAACAATTCTTTCCTCAAAAGAGCTCATTCTGTAGGGGATAGGGGGGAAAAGCAAGATGTACATAAATTTTTTAAAATCATAAAGTAAATTAAGGAAGGAGAGAACACCATCAGCTTGTGGGATCAAGTAAGCCTTCATTGAGGAGATGGTACCCAAGCCAGGCCTGGAGGAAAGGCAAAAATTCGGAAAGGAGGCTACGAGTTGGAAGATGGCTTGTACAAATGCATGGAGGATGGAGACAGAGGACCATGCCCTATGTGCAAAGCTACTCCCTAAATTTGTTTGGAACCAAGATTTCCAGCCATTTCATATTCTCTCCTATCATAAAAATCAAGTTCTAAAAATAAAAATCATGCTGAGAGCTGCCTATACCCAGACCATGGCACCTTATTTCTTGCCTGCCCACTTTTTTCTATCTTTTGCCTTTTCTCAGTTTCAGTCTCTCCATTTCTGAAGGAAGAAAACAAATATCTATTAAATACCATCTGCATACCAGGCACTGTGCTAAGTGCTTTAAAAATACCTCATTGGATTTCGTAACGACTTGGAAGGTAGATGCTATTATAATCCTTATTTGATAGTTGAAGAAACTGAGGAAAAGGACAAAGGACTTGCCCAGGGTCACATTGCTTGTAAGTATTTGAGGCCAGATTTGAATTCAGAGCTTCCTGACTCTAGGTCCAGCATTCTATCTACTGAGTCACTTAGCTTCCCCTAAAATGGGGATAATCATATTTGTAAAGCTTTCCTTACAGTATTAATATGAGGTCTAATCCTAGAGCTCTTAATGAGACAAGCCTAAAGTTGCTACCCAGATTGTTGTTGTTCAGTTGTGTCCTACTCTTTGTGAACTCATTTTGGGGTTTTCTTGGTAGAGATACTGGAGTTGTTTGCCATTTCTTTCTTCGAGTCATTTTATAAATGGGGAAACTGAGGCAAATAATTATGTGACTTGCCCGGGGTCACGGGGCTAGTCTTCCTGACTTAAGGCCTGACACTCTATCCACTGTGCCACCTAGCTTCTCACTATACAAATACAAGTTATTATTAGTATAGCCCCTTATCAGAAAGGGATCTTGTAGGATATATAACTTTTCTCAGTTGTAGAAAAGTACAAGCCACAGAGGGCATGAAAGCCACAGGGAATGGAAAAACCCAAGAACATTTGAGTTCTATAGACAAAATAAGGGCTAGGTGGGAGATTGATGGTGGAAACATGCCAATGCTGACAGTTAGCTTACAAGGAAAAGGTACTGCTGCCTCAAACTGAATAGATAATAGCCAATTAGAGCCTTATGTTGAACATAATCCTGCTTAAGGCATGACCAATCTGGAGAAAATTTGCTGCCATATTGGCACTGGGTAAATTTACCCCTCTCCACTTTCTCCTCTGCCAGTGAACTAGCATTACTTATCCTTGAATTTTATTTGTTTTCTGTCTCTACTTTAATGATGACTTTTCTCTCCAGATAAACTTTTACATTATATTCTGAGGCAAGCATTTGCTATAAATGAATGAACCATGTAGTGGAGAAGACAAAAGATAGCCTCTGGACAAATAATCCTAGTCTTAAATGCAAGGCTATATTATATCTCTCTCCAAAAAGAGAGGCTTCATTAATCCACATGTCTTTCTCACCCAGAGGGACAAACACAGAAAAGCTTAGTGGAACTTGGTTTTTGCTACTGAATTTAAAAGCTTTGGAAAATGTGTGTGTCTATATATGCATACCTAAATATGTATATATACATGTGTGTAAACTGTGTGTATATACATATATGTATGTATGTATGTATATACATATATGTATGACATGCCATTTAAAGATCAAAAGTAAACAGTGGATACGTTAATGAGCCACTGAAAGGGAAATGAGAACCATTCTTTCCTTAGATTTTCCATAACTCTGTTGGGGAATGGTAGTGGGGATTGAAAGCTTTGAAGCAAACAAGAAGTTGTATGCACTGATTTTTTTTTTCTAAAGCTCTGTTTACTTTCAGAAAGCCCAGGAAGAGTATACAGACGTTGCTTGGCTGGGGGAACTTGGCAGACTCTGGAGAACTCTACAGATATTTGGCGGTATGACACAGAATGTTCTGAGGAGTACAGCTTCAAAGAAAATGTGAGCTCTATCCCTTTACTGCTCTCCTGAATTATTAACACAACTAGGTTATGCCTATCCCTGTGATGCAGGCATAGGCTCTTCACATGCCCATGAGTGTAGGCTAGCATTAGTGTTGTAATAATCCATAAAGCAGAGGCATATGCACATGAAAATTTGGAGGAGAGAAGTATAGGGTTTCAGTCATCACAACCAATGTGCAATTCACTAAACATATTCTAACATGGAAAGAGGACATCAAATTTTTCATAGAACAGTGAACTCTTTGTTATCTATCATTAATCTAGCAGAACTTTCAAGTAATCATGCCAGGAACTACAAAAAAAAAAAAAGCAACATTGTGCTACTTTAATGTTTGAAAAAGGCCTTTAATATCAATGCCTTGACATTCCAATAGATGTGACTATAACTCCCTAAAAGTAGCTTGTTTGATGTCACTTCAAGTCCCTGGACATAATGTTCTTATTTGTGTAAGGAAGGAGAAAAACTAAGACTTAAAATTACAACTATCAATCTATGAGTTTCTCCTTATGTAGGTAAGAGTATTCAAATTTATCTTGGATCTGTGAAGAATTTGTGGAGGACAGAGGGAAAAAAAAGATGAAAAACAACTTCTTATTAAATCTGTCTTAAATATTTTTTGTGAAGAAATATTATAAGATAATTTTTATGAGGAGAATATTATGAGTCATTGCTTGAACAAAGCTGAAGAGTTTTCTTGTCATGGAAGGAGAAAAGCTGGAGGAGATAAAGACAAAGATAAAAAAAGACAGAATAATTGTCTTTATGAAACTATTATAGCCTTCTTCTTGTAAACAGGATGAAGTGAATTCTAATAATTAGGATTTATTTTTTAGAATGAATGAACTACTGTGGGACTGTATTCTCAGAAGTGAACTCATCTATGTTTACACATGGTTTGAAATTACTCAGAACTCTGATCTTTCTCTTTTCTAGAATTATAAATAATTTTCTGTGTTTTAGTATGGATTTTATTATTGATTCCTTGTCTGTTTACTAACTAATATATTTAATCATTTGACACTAAGGGATTGAATATAAAAACAAATTTGAATAACTCTTATTGAGAAAGTTAAATAACATTTGATAAACATGGATGGGGGCACTTAACCTAATGCATTCATTGAAAGACATGTTGAAATTGTATTGATGAGGAAATAATAATACAAAAATAATCCTGGATTTCCCTAGAGATCTGGATATAATATTAAATATGGGAACAAGTCAAGTAGCAGGATGAAGAGTAACCTATAAATGAGACTGGGAAACCCTAGACCACATGTGGACCTGCTCCATGACAGTGGTAGAGCTGTTCTCCTATATAGCCTCTTACATTAAAAAAAAAATGAGTTGGAACAGATGATCTCTACAATTTCTTTCTCTTGCTAATATTTTACATGAGTCAGTAAAACAAGTTGGCAGACATTACACTTTTAAAGCCAGGAAGTAAAAAAAGTACTTTTCCTTCATCACCTCCTTCCACATTGCTTTCTGACTTTAAGTAAGAATTAAAGCAGTTTAAAAAAAAACCAACCCCCCAAAACCCTCTGACATTTGCCAAGTAAAAGATTGAGATTGTTTTGAAGAACAATCTATCAAAGATTATAGACGGTGGTTCTGAGTTTATTCCTACTTGCAAATTCCTTGAAACCCTTGAAATATATTATTTGGTTCCAAACACTAGGATTCTTTTTAAAGCCTTCTTAACTAGCTCCTCATCCATTTGGATCTGTAATTTTTTCTATAAATCTGTTTTTCCCTTCCTTAAGAACTCTGTTAAAGAGAGCAAAGTAAAATAGCAAATGAATGCGTTCATCTCTTTCTTTGCAGCTATCAGATGGTATTGGCCATAAGCAGGGAATCTAACTGTTCATTGTTCTGTTTTGTTTTGTCATGAATTAGCTTTGATTGAAGGGCAGAGTTTATTCCCCACCCACCTACTCATACCCCTCAGACTTCTACCTCTTTTTTTTTTTTTAACCATCTTTGGGTATGTTCCCTTCTATTTTTTTCTCCCCTTGCCCTTAAAAATCTGAGCTTTTGTTTATATGTATTTTTCTTATTTATTCAAAGTTTTCTTCTCAGAATTTCATTGCTTACCCTCTTCCTTCCATTATGAAATATGCTCCATTGCTTTGGTTATGGGATCATAGGTATCTTTTCCAAATATATTGAAATCAGCTTTCTGCAATTTGGAATTATGCTAAGAAAGTGACTAAAATATCCCTACCTTTTGCCCTCGAGATCCCACTGGTAAACATTTACCCCAAAGCCTAGGGGAATAATTGAGTGAATTATAGTACTTTATATTTTATAATATAATTTATATATAATATATTTGTATTATATATTTATAATTTATATATATTATATACTGTATATATATAATATAGAATATTATCATGTAAGAAACAACAAATATAATGAACATATAAACACATGACGACATATAAACTGATGCCAAGTAAAATAAACAGAACCTGTGAGGAGATACATAAACATTATGAAGATATAATGACCAAGCTTTGCCCCAAAGAAGAGATATGAGAATGTACCCCTTGCTATTTGGTAGATATGGGGAGCTGTAAGTGTGCAATACTTCATGTAATATTAAAATTGGCTGGCATATTGGTTTGTTTGCTGAACTCTTTGCCCTCTTTTTTATTCTCTGTTATAAATGTTGACTTTTTGTAAGAGGAAAAGGGAGGAAGAGAAAAATATTGGAATATGTAGGTGATTTAGGAATAAAAGATATCAATTAATTTTTTTAAGAATGAAATTTCATTTCTGAAAGTCTAGATAATACGCAGGGCTCTTTTTCTTTAACATTATATATTCCAATGTTATGTGCTTATGTTCTCTCAAAGTTCTTGTTTTTTCCACTTCACCAATCAGATTGTTCTTTGTGGGTCCATGTTATGTCTATAGTGACCGTTCCCCTAACTGCTTCTTCACCAGAGGTGGAGATGAAGTTATTATAGAGGCAAATCAAGAATTTATAAGGTGCTCTTAGCAAATTCTGGATCATTGAAATGTCTTTACACTATTAGCCACCTTTCCATCAGATCTGATATTATGAAAACATGATTTCTATCATGTCTGCCTGAGCAGAGTGAAATGTACTGATACAATAATATCACTTTTTTTCTCTTTTCATTTTTATGTAAATACTCTCATACATTCTCCATTTCAATATAAAGGTTTATATTACTAATATGAAAGTATGCTCCTTATTACACTTTATTATTTCTTTTGAACAAAATATACACTTTTATTTCCATACTCTGGCAATGAATTCCATCGCAATGTAACAGTGATTATATAATAATTATATGATATAAATCAATAGAAGTTAGTTGCAATAGATAGAAGTCTTATGAAGTCTTAGGAAGCTGTTACATCTAAACATTTTCAAGGAAAATAACAAACCTGCTAATATATCTTGTTTGGTCTGTCTTCAGCTACCACTGTCATTGTTGGAAGGGAATCATAATTCACCATCTCTTCCTTTTAGGAACCCTATCATAAGTCTCCTATGTGTATGTGAATCTTCTTTAGTACTTGGGGAAACATAGGATATTACTTCAGAGTGTCCAGAATGCATGGAAACAGTTTGAGACCTAGTGTGCATATCCAATGATACAGAATGTCTTCTTTTACACTATTGTGTTATGTTCTTCCATTTATATCTATTGTGTTTCACTCCTTGGGAGGAGCCCAAGGAGTCTGGCCATGCCCAAGTATCAGTGGAATCCCTAAGACTCTTCCTTTTAAAATCTAAACCTGTGCCTTTGGGCAGGGGAGATTTGGGAAGGAGATTACACAGACTTAAAATAGGGGCAGAATTCCATTCATCACTTAACATTGGTCTTCATTGTCTTTATCTCCATACACAGGATGAGTACCATGCAGTGCTTTCAACTTTGCAAATAATGTATACCCTGGGATACTCCCTCTCACTCATTTCCCTCTTCTTGGCTCTCATAATTCTCCTGTGTCTAAGGTGAGTGAGACCTCCTATGATAAGCTTTTTAGGAACTTATTACAAATTACATACATGTTTGTCTTCTTTTGTTATCTTATTTGGAGTTGTCTCACTGACTTAGAGAAAATCTCTAGAAAGGAACAAGTCCATTGCAAAATTCATGGTAGAGTTGGGAATTCAAGCCAACAAGTATTTACCAAGTGCTAACTATATGCCATGTACTGTGCTAAATGTTGGGAATGCAAGTAGAAGCAAAAAGAAACACAATCCCTTCATGGGAAGAGATTGCATTCTAAACAGAGAAGAAAACATATAAAGGAAGCTTAAAAGAAGCAAAAGTAGGGTATGTGTGTTGGGAAAAGGATGGAAAAATGGAGGTAGGGTTTGTGTGGAGGGGAGGGGGATGGAGTGACAGTATCAGCGTAGGACATGTTGAAGGAAGACATCTGGAGAGTTAGGAATGGAATCTAGAGAAGAATGAATGAACAAATACGGCTGGTCTGGATCCTCCTTTAAAATGGAGGTTCTGGGAAGAACTGACCAATTAGAGAAAAGGCCTGCAGAGGTGGAAAAATTTCCAGGTCAAAGGGGGTAAAAACAGAGGTTTCAAGGTGAGAATGCTCTTGAAGCATCGTGAAGAAAGAAGTGCAGAGAGTCAGGATTAGAGACCAGAGAGGAATGAAAGAGCAGAGATTGGTAGTGGAGTTCTTTGTATAAGTCATTTTGGTAATCTTGATAATAAACAGCAGACCTTCAGAGTCAGAAATGACTCACCAAATTACCTCGATAGGGCCCTTATTAAGTCTCAACTAGTAATGACATGAAGCATGGTATAGTACATGGTACAGAAAGAACCCTGAACTAGAACTCAAAGGGCGTGTTCTAGAGGACAAAGTCTTGTTGCTTCCCTCACTCACTGGTTTTGTGACCTTTGGCAAATCATTTCCCTTTCTGGGCTTCCATTTACTCCTCCCTAAAAAGGTTCTTTCTAGCTTTACATATATTGTAGCATCTCTCTTTCTGAATCTATAAAGTTAAATATGTTACACAATTACTGGGAGCAATACATTCTAGAGTCAACTCAACTTGTACTGGATTTGGATCTCTCCAGAAAAGAAAGACTCTGGGCAACTTACCTCAGGGTAGGTTTTTGTAACTCTAGATCTATTCCCATGTGGTCTTTCAGTCTCTGATATTGACCAGGATCTAATTGGGCCTAAAGTCTCCTTGGGAGGAAGAGAAAAAGTTACACAATAACTTTATTATGTATTTAAAAGGAATAGCACGTTTTACAAAATAGATTTGCAGCTTCATGTGCTATCATTTTTTTAATTCTACTGTGTTATGTTTAATTCTACTGTGTTATGTTCTACTGTGTATGTGTTATGTTGCTATGTCAGTAATTCTACATGTGTTATGTTTGTTTTATTTCATAAGTTCAGAATAGAATGAAAAAGAAAGTCTCCCTGGGGGGCTTGCTCTGAATATTGCTTGGTCTAGCCAGTAGCCTTTTGTTTCTTCCTATTACAAACTTCTCAGGAGGTAACCAGAATCTCCAGGTTCTAATGATGGGCACTACAACTGACTGTCCCTGAAGTGATCTCCTGCTACCATCTTTAGGCTCACAGAGGTGTTCTACATCTATCTCAGGCCAAAACCACTCAGTGTTTCTCAACCTGGGGTTTTCAACCCCTTTGGGATTGAATGACCCTTTCACAGGGGTCACAGGGGTCGCCTAAGATCATCAGAAAACACATATTTCCGATGGTCTTAGGAACCTCCTCTATCCATCTCCAGGCGTGTCCACCCACATGCAGACATGCCCACATAGGACTATTAAAGGGTCGCAGCATTAGGAAGGTTGAAAACCACTGCTTTAGGTGCTTCTGTTGGACCCTAGAGCAGGTTCTGCTTCATAAGAAAAGAAGTTTTTATGCCATGTAAGAGTTTGGAAAATTCTGCCTACCACCAAACCCCTGGTCCTACTAGCCTTCTTCATCA
>JAQQSW010001286.1:0-19892 GCA_028646575.1 Pseudocheirus occidentalis
CTCTCTCTCTCAGCTGGCTTCAGTCTCCATGAATCTTCCTTCGCTAAGGAGCCACATTCCAATTCTGTCTCTGTCTCTAGAATTTTTCTTTATATACAGCACTGGCTTCCTGTCTCAGCCAATAGCTTTCTTCCATGTCAAGAGGGGAGTTCATGCCTTCTCAACAGTGGACAGGGTTCACACCTTCCATACTTAGCCCTAAGTTACTAGGTGCTACTTAGCCCTAAGTTACTAAGTGCTAAGATCTGATAAACTGATTACTATTACAGCCCATCAATTGAGGAATGGCTGAAGAAGTTACAGTATATGAATGTAATGGAATACTATTGTGCTATAAGAAAAGGGAAGGAAATGGACTTCAAAATTACCTGAAGAGGCTTATACAAATTGATGCTAAGTGAGAAGAGCAGAACCAGGAAAAATGTGTACACAGTCACAGACACATCGTATGTGTGATGACCAACCTTGATAAACCGGACTCTTCTCAGCAACGCACAGTTAAAAGACAACTCCACATGTCTCAGAATGGAAGGCAATGTCTACATTCAGAGAAAGATCTAGAAAGACCAGTTTAAATGGAGACTGAAGTAATACATGCTATTGTTCTCTATACTTGGCTTTGTTTCTTTTTTTCCCATTGTTCACTCCATTGGTTACAACGCTTCTATACAACCAGACTATTATACAGTATGAAAGTGTTTGCAGATCCTATACATGATTGTATGCCACCATGGAGGGGGAGGGTTAGACAAGGGAAGAGAGAAAATCTGAAACTCAAGTGATTCTGGAACTGAATCTTGTAAACTAATAGTAAATAAACAAGTCAATTAAACAAAAATGTTACTGATTAAGCTGATATAAATGCAAAAGCGACTGTAACAATGTGTGCATATATAGCTTGCCACATGTGCTATCACTGTGATTCCAATTATTTTAATTCACATGAGAGTGAGTAAAAGGTTTAACTCCCATATTCATCCAATACTTGGTCATTACACTAATATAGACAAGTAGAACAGGGTGAGATTCAGTCTAGATCTGAGGGAGGATTTTGTGATGAAAATCCCCATTCACTTCACATTTAACAAGTCAGTGAACTGCAACTTGCTAACAATAAAAATGCCTTCAAACCAATTCTGAAATGAAATAGATTTGAAAAAGTGCTCAAGGAAAAAAAGGCCTCTGTCTGTATATAGTCACCATGGTCTTCCTCTAGTTGACAATACTAGAGAAAAACCAAAACTCTAATGATGGTTCAATACATAATGAGGAACTCAATATTCCTCAGAAAAAACAAGAACAAAGAAACATAATAAAAACTTTATGTTCACCTAAGGCAAATGTTTGCCAGTAAGTTGCATAATAATAATGACAGCCTGTTAAAAAATACGTGACTGTGCTTTCATTTATTAACTTATTTTTAAAGAATCATGATTCTACTCCTCTGGAACTTTTTGTTCCAATTTACATTTTTCCTAGAAACTAAGCTAAAAATATATTTTTAAATATAGGCCTTTGCATTTACATAAAATGCCCAATTTTCTCTCATCAACAGGTCAGTTTGATATTCACCCCAAATAGAATATTAAATTTTAAATTAAGAATTTATTTTTTTCTCCTTCCAAAGTCTGTCCATTACCTTCTGACACTTTACTAATGTAAATTTCATCAGACCCTCACAATGGCATTTGATGGCAAGCATTGCAAATATTTACTATTTAAATCTTTTCATGGATCCAGCATCTCATAAATGTCCATATTCCCTCCATGAATGTATTTTGCAACCAATCCATGATTTCTCTGCAACAATACTCCAAGTATTATTGCTCAGGCATTCAGCAACTATTTATAAAAAGTCTATTACGTAGCAAGCAGTGTGTTGGATGTTCAGAATACAAGTAAAATGAAAAAATACATTGTCACAAGGAAATTCCTTTCTAATGAGAGAAACGGAAGGAAGGAAGGAAGGAAGGAAGGAAAGAAAGAAGGAATTTCCTATTATATGAATACAAATATATTTTTATAAAGTGAATAAATGCAAACATACACAGAGTAGTTAAATACAAGGTACTTTTAGGAGAAAACAGACTAGGTGGAAGAGAAAAAAACTTTACAGAGAAAATCGTGTTTGAGCTACACCTTAAAGGAAGAGAGAGACTCTAAAGTTAGATTTAAGGAGGGAGTACATTTCAGGCACATGGTACAGTCAGTGCACAGGCACAAAGATGAGAGATGGAATATTATGCATGATGAACAAACAGAAGGCTAGTTTGACTGGACCCAAGAGCACCGGTGGAAGATTAATGTTCAATGCCCCTGCAAAGTTAGGTCAGGACCAGGCTGTGTTAGACTTTAAAAGCTAAACCGAGGAATTTATATTTTATCCTACAGGCAACTAACTGTAGGAAGCTATTTGACTAAGTAGGGAATCATATGGTCAAATTGTACTTAAAGAAAATTTCTTTGGCAGAAGTCTATGGTGAACTACAGTAATCAAAGACTTGAGGCAGAGAAACCAATTGAGAGACTGTTGCCATAATCAAGGTGAGAGGTGAGGGTGGCGAAATAGAGAAAATGGATTAGAAGTGAAAGATGTGAAAGTATAAACAGGAAGATGGGGTAAATGGTTGGTTATATGGAATAAGGGACAGCATTAAAACTTCTTAGAGTCCTTTGGACTGCAAGGAGATAAAATCAGTCAAAATCTAAAGATATTAATTCAGACTATTTATTGGAAGGACAAATATTAAAGCTGAAACTCATATACTTTGGTCACATAATGAGCAAATAGCACTCACTGGAAAAGACCTTTTCCAATAGTGGGATATTGTGATAGTGGGAAATAGTGGAAAAGATTGAAGGAAAAAAGGATAGCAAAGGATGAGCTGGACAGATAGTATCATAAAAACAATGGACATGAACTTGGGCAGACTTCTGGAGATGGTGGTGGATAGAAGAGCATAGAATACTATGGTCCATGGGGCCACAAAAAGTTGGACACACATGAAGGACTGAACAACAACACAAAGCTTCATATATCAGAAATCATGGTAATCACCACTGAGCGGCCGGAAGTCATCTGTAACACAAGGAAATAAAGACTCTTTACTTAGCATAGCATCAATAGAAGTAAATCACATATAGCTAAACTAATCCTCCATCCCCAAGTAGAAGATGGCTGAAGAGGCAAGACCAGCAGCAGGATGAGGTTTTACAACTAGAGATGCTGACCAAGAAAATAGGAACTGATCTATTCGTGTGTTACTCATGAAATCTGAAAACGTTTGGCACAGGCACCAACACTATTCCTCTGCCTTACCCTCATGCTTTTAGGTAAAGCTTCTGAGAAACAGCACAAGGCAAAAAAAGAAGTCAGACCATGAGAAAAGAACGAAGACAGGAAGCTTGGAAAACCTTGTGGCACTGAGGATCATAGTAGAGTTAAACATCAGTGGAGAAGCCACCCAGAGATGATGAACCCCCGGAAAAAGCAACATTTTCAGACGGCAATTCACTAAAGGAACATCAAGGTACAGGACAAAAAGCCTCCCTGATCTTTCCTGGAGCTCCACTAAGTTTATTGCTGTTAAGTCACAGGCTTTCTACAAATCCCTGGAGAGAAACAGTTTCCCAGCTTTCTATAGGTCGGAGGTGAATTCTTTCTTTTTCTTTTACTATATATCTAAAATCTTTTCTATGTTTTTGAAGCTTGGTGAGTTGGAAGATTTATAAAGGGAGCTGCTAAACACTTAGGGAAGTGTGGGCTACTACAATTCCTAGGTTCCACATGGGTGGGAGTAGCAGCCCAGATAAATGATTATCGAAAAACATGCCTAGAGATGGACTCAAAATGGAAAATAAGAATGACATTTTGGAACATAATCAATGAAAGGAATATGTTTACCTGCCTAAGTTGTGGAAAGGGTTCTGCTTGTATAGGTAAAAGGAAGGAGAAGCTAGATACAAGGTTGCCAAAAAGAAAAAAAGAAGAAAAAAAGATAGTCTTTACATTTTTAATGAACAGAAGAGAACAGAAGGAAAGTCAGTGGGAATCACAGATAAGCAGGACAGAAAGCTTTGAAAGTTATATATTGGATATATTATAAACTTTAAAAGAAAAACAAGCTGTAAATAACAGAAATTTGCAGTTGCATATATAATCCTCTTTTTCTGCTCCACTATGTATATTCATTTTATTTGGTGTTTGTTAAGTTTGGAATTTTTTAAGTCAATGAAAAAAATTTTTGGATCCAAAGGGGATCATAAAAATGCAAAAAGGACCCACATGTACAAAAACATTTATAGCAGCTCTTTTTTGTGGTGACCAAGAAATGGATACTGAAGGGATGCCCATCAATTGGGGAATGGCTGAACAAGCTGTGGTAAATGAATGTAATGGAATACTATTGTGTTATAAGAAATGATGAGTGGGCAGACCTCAGAAAAACCTGGAAAGATGTATAGGAACTAATGCTGAGTGAAGTGAGCAGAACCAGGAGAACCTTGTACACAGTAACAGTCACACCATACAATGACTTTCACAGACTTCGCTCTTCTCAGCAATGAAAGGATCTAAAACAACTCTAAAAGACTCGATGAAAAATGCCATCCATATCCAGAGAAAGAACTATGGAGTCTGAATGCAGATGGAAGAATACTATTTGCTCTCTTTTTTGTTGTCATTCTGATTTTTCTTCTGTCTTGAGGTTCTTCTCATTGGTCCTAATTCTTCTTTACAATATGACTAATGTGAAAATATTTTTAATATGAATGTATATGTAAAGCATAGATAGATAGATAGACAGATGATAGAGATAGACAGATGATAGATAGATAGACAGATAGATAGATAGATAGATAGATGGATAGATAGATAGATGGATGGATGATAGGGATAGACAGATAGATGATAGAGACAGACAGATGACAGAGATAGACAGATAGATGATAGAGATAGAGAGATAGATATAGACAGACAGATAGATAAGATAGAAAGGGAGAGAGATACACACACACACATATACATGTAACATGTAACACAAGGAAATATTCTTTACTTAGTATAACCTCAGTGGAAAAAAATTACATATTGCTGAACTAATCTTCCCTCCCCACATAGAAGATGACTATCTATATCTATCTACATGTGCATTTATATGTGTATACATACATGCACACATATGTAGGCATATGTGTATGTTAATATAAATAAAATAAGCCCATCTTGGGGAGGGGGAAAAAATGCAAAACTCAAAAGCTTATACAAGTGAATATTGAAAATTAAAATAGATTAATTTTTTTTTAAATACACCTAGGCCCATTCTGTCAGGAATGAGGTCTTGGAGCAAGGGTTACAATAATGAACCTATTAATATCCAATCTTTTTGCAACTTAAAAAAAATTTTGATCTCAGAAAATAGACACTAATTCATATACTTCCCTGCCTCTTCATAGGGGGTCAGGGATTCTAGGACAGAATGATATAGTCTCAGTCAAGGTCACAATATTGATTGGTGTTACTGAATTTTATTTGTTACAAGCACCCTTCAGTTCTAGAGATGAAGGAAAAAGGTCTATAGAAATGTATGCAAAAGACATCAACAAAATATATTGATATTTTTAACATATTAAGCAATAGAAATCATCAACTAGGGAGTACAGTGGATAAAGAACTGGGCCTAGTGTCAGAAAGATCTGAGTTCAAATCCACCCTCAGATACTTACTGGCTATGTGACCATCAGAAAGTTGCTTAACCCTGTTTGCCTCAGTTTCCTCATCTGCAAAATAGCTGGAGAAGGAAAGGGCAAATCACTCCATTATCTCTGCAAAGAAAGCCCCAAACAGGGTCATGAAGAGCTGGACACAACTGAAAAATAACTCAACAACAAAAAAAAAAGTGGAAATCATCTGTTTCGTCTTTTTAGAATATTCTCTCTCTCATGACTGAGAATATCTCCTATCCATAAACATGAGGAATGTGACTGTCCATTCTCTTCTAATTTTTATACTTAAGATTATTTCCACACTTATATATTACTAATCTAATCTCTGTTCCTGACAACCTGCAATCTAGTTTTCCCAGTTTCTGTACTAAAACTCCTTTATTAGAGGATTTTCTGCTATAAGTCTATTTTCTCTTCCAGATTTATATCTGATGTCACAGTTTTAGTCTTTCCTTCAGTTCCAACAGTAACTGTTTCAAACCTTCCCTTTTTAAGATACCAACACTATCACCTCCTCAAATACATTCAATTGGGTATCTTACCCTACAGAAAAGAAGGGGGAAAGGGATAAGAGAGGATGAGAGAAGGGAGGGCAGATTGGGGGAGAAGGTAGTTAGAAGCAAACACTTTTGAAAAGGGACAGGGTCAAAGGAGAAAATAGATTAAGGGGGGGTGGGATAGGATGGAGGGAAATATAGTTAATGTCTTTCACAATATAACTACTATGGAAATGCTTTGCATAACTACACATGCACAATCTATATTGAATTGATTGTCTTCCCAGTGGGGGTGGGTGCAGAGGCAAGAAGGATAAGAATCTGGAAATTAAAGTTTTGTAAACAAATGTTAAAAATTTTGTTTTCTGCATGCAACTAGAAAATAAGATATACAGGCACTGGGGTATAAAAACCCTTCTACAAAGTTAAGAGGGTGGGGGGTTGACGGATGATATAAGAGAGAACAGACTGGGGGAAGGGCTATTCAGTAGGCTTGCTATCTTGGGATGGGGGATAGGGGAAAGATGGGGAGAAAATTTGTAACTCAAAATCTTGTGGAGGGGTGGCTAGGTGTCGAAGTGAATAGAGCACTGGCCCTGGAGTCAGGAGGCCCTGAGTTCGGAGCCAACCTCAGACACTTAACACTAGCTGTATGACCTTGGGCAAGTCACTTAACCCCAACTGCCCTCCAAACAGCAAAAAAAAAATCTTATGGAAATGAATGTTGAAAACTAAATGAATTGAAGAATGTGCAAAATTATATTTACATACATACATATATGTGTATATATAAATATAGATAGACTCCTCCCTAGACTTCTGTGTGACATATTTATCATGGTTCTCTTCCTACTTGTCAAATCATTCCTTCTTCCAGAAAATTCATTATCCAAGTGCTGCCTCCATGCATGAGTATGTCACAGAGTTCTAGCAATTCCACCTTCTCAACGTCTCTTCCATCTTTTTTCAACTCACACAAGTATTCTAGTCCCAGTCCTCATCATCATTCCCTAGACTTGTTTTAATAGCCTCCTAAACAGTCTCTTTACATTCATCTCTCCCCCTCCGATATATCTTCCACACAGCCTCCAACTGATAATCCTCCCCACTACCCCCCAAACGGTGTGGAATTCTAAAGTCCTCCACACTCCTGCTCCAGACTATCCAAACAGCCTGAATACACTTTCCAAATCCTCATACGCTCTTCCTTAGTGGACATTCTATCCCCCATCTCCTTGGTTTTTGGGTTGTCTTTTTTTTTACAGACTAAGCCATGAGCTTGCAATGTTCTCCCTTCTCATCCCCACCTCTTAGAACTCTATCCTGTATCCTCGATGTACTTATCTGGGAGCATGCTGCTTCTCCCCTTGAAAGCAGAGTTGCCTTTTAAATTGTAATCACAATGTCTAGGGTATAATGGGCAAAAATGCTTGTTGATTGATTGTGCCTCTTTTTTTGCTTATTCATTTCTTCTCTATGAGGATTCTTTACTGCTCTGGAGAGTTGGGAATCCTTTATTTTCTTTGACATAGCTGTTGCTATTCTGAGATGATGAAGGCAGGCTAGACTTGTTAATGACTCATTTAGTCATCTTACTGGAACTCTTGGGTGTCACACTTTCCTTGCAAAATTCACTGTCCAGAACTTGAAAAAAGAAGGATAACCAGGATTATAAGGTGGCTTTAAATCTCCTAGAAGTGAATGAGGATATTCAAACCTAAATTTAGGAGAAATATGTAAGCTGTCCTCAAGTATTTGAATGAGAGAAAAATTGGACTTTTGCTACTTGGTCCAATGTATAAAATTAGAAACACCAGAAAGCTCCAGAAAGTCATAGCTAGACTTAGAAATTTAGAAAAACCTTCTAACAATTAAGAGCTATCTGAAAGTGGCACAGGATATTCTGGGGAGTAGTGGATTTCTAAGTACTGAAGACCTTTTGGCAAAAGGATGGGTGATGATTTTATAAATAGAATTTATTAGGGATTTCAAAATAGAATTTGTGCTTCAGATCAGATAGTTGGATTTTACAGCCCCCTTTGTACCTCTAAGATGGGTAAAAAAAATTAATGGATATGATTGAGATACAGACTTTGGTAATCCCCTTGAGCTCTCCTTGAATCTTCCCACTTGAGGCATTTGCCTAAGGCCAAAAGCCTTTCATTATAGCTCACCCCAAATCAGTTACTAGTCTTGCCCATCTTTGCCCACCCTTGATCTTCCCAAAATATCTATACCCAAATCTATTACCTTTAAACTAGCTTAGCCTTCCATTGTATGTCATCTCCAGGTAGAGGCCAATGACGCTTTTTAATCTCAGTTACTGGAGTCTGACCTCATTTGACTCCTCCTGAAGACCCTCTCCAAACTCTTCCTCTAGACCACCCCTGGAACCCTCCCACAACCTTTATGTACATAAACTCCATCTTGCCTCCATGATCTAGCAAAAACTACCTCTGTGTCAGAATATTTTGGCCCACTTGTCCAATACAAGCCTCAGACAATACAAGCCTCAGTTACCTAGGCTTCTTAAGAGGCCACCTATTATGGCAAACCTTTACTAAACTTTGCTTTTCTTTGGCTGAGAGAAGACTTGAGTTGAATTCATTTGGTAGAACCTGGCATGT
Organism: Pseudocheirus occidentalis; assembly: GCA_028646575.1. Taxonomy (NCBI): domain Eukaryota; kingdom Metazoa; phylum Chordata; class Mammalia; order Diprotodontia; family Pseudocheiridae; genus Pseudocheirus; species Pseudocheirus occidentalis. The sequence continues at coordinate 8,849 of JAQQSW010001286.1, forward strand.
TGGTATTTTGGGGTCTCATACACCCCTAAACCTCAACAGGTAGATGAGGAGGGTGAAAAAAGGAAGCAAAGAGATTTCTAGGCACAAGGAATGACGTAAGGACACAGAGGAAGCAAGAGCAGGATATGTTTACTTAGAAATTAGTTAACATGTAAGGATATTCCACTATGTTCATAAACCAAAAACAATGACATCATCTGACCTGGGGTTTTTACAACAGGATGGGCAGGACAGAACAAGAAATGATTCACTTGTATTTCAGTGGTAGATAATACAGATGGAAATTCCTCTTTAGGACTACAGAAGCTGGCAGGATTCTCCTTCCCACCAAAAAACAGAAAAGGGAGGGGAGAATAATAATCTGATAAGTAACAGATGCCCTTGTCTATCTCAAAGCATAGTGTCTTTGTGCTGCCCTCTAGTTACCCAGAGGTCCCACAATATTATAATCTGGCTAGGTAAGATGACCTTTAATTTACTTCTCTCTGTATTTCCCCTCACCCCTTCAACCACATAAAAGAACCATATCCTGAGTATATCTCAGTATTTATTATTTTGTTCAGCTCATTTCCCGCAAATTCAAGATAATTTCTCATTAATTTTCTGACCCTAAAAGGAAGATGTGTCTTGAGTAGATGTGTTTTGGGATACAAACTGCCTTTCTTACTCCCACCTCCCAAAGTTGGCCTTACAAGATAACTAAGATATGGGGTTCTGCAGAGACGCACATTCAATGAGTCAACAGTGTGACATGGCAGCCACTAATGGAATCTTAGGCTTCATCATTAGATGCATAATGTCCTAAACCAAGGAGACAATCATTCCACTGTACTCAGTACTGGGCAGACTGTATTGGAAACACTGTGTTCTGTTCTAGGCACCACATTTTAATGTCATGATACTGACCAGCTGAAGCAAATCCAGAGAGGAGCAACCCAGAAGGTAAGGAGACTAGAGACCATTGTGAATTTGATGAAGGAAGTGGTGATGTTTGGACAAGATTTAGGCAAGACCAGATAGCTATCTGACAGGTTATCCAGTAGAAGTATTTCAATTATTCTGCTACTTGGCCCCAAGAAAGCAGAACTAGCAACAATGGGCAGGAGTCACAGAAAGGTAGATTTCAGCTCAATTTTGAGAAAAAAAAAACTTCTTAACAAGAAGAGCTGTCCTAAAGTGATAAGGGCTATCAAAGTGACCATGCCTGAAATTCTGTCTATTCATCTCCATCTCCTAGTTTCCCTGGCTTCCTTTCCCAATTCTTTTCATACTGGCTACTGCCTTCTCTCTGTTGATCATTTATTCTGCATACATCTTGTTCAAACATAGATCTTTACACACTGTATTACGACTGTAATATCTTGGAGAGTATCGACTGCTTTTTGCCTCTCTTTGAATCCCCAGCGCTTAGCAAAGTGCCTAACATATAGTGAGCACTTAATGTTTATTGACTTAGAAGGTAATGAGCTTTTCATCACTGAATATCTTCAATTGGAGGTATATGATCACTTGTCAGGGAAGTTGTGGAGGAAATTCCTTTTCCTGGAGGTTGTACTGGATAACATCTGGGGTCCTTTCAACCTCTAAGATTCTTTGATTGTGAGCAATATGCTTTAAAGAAAGGCCCTAAATTACCCTGCTCCCCCATTGAGTCCCCAGGTTTCTATAAAATATATATGGTTTGGTCCTTCTATCTGAAGATACTTTACATAATATGTATGCACTCAACAAACTACCTTCAATATACAGGCATTCAAGATAAATGTACTCACCTTTGAATTGCAGTGCTCCGGTCAAAATTTCTATGCGAAATTTATCTTTGGAAACATCCTAATCCTCCTTTTTTTTTATCCCTGTTCTCTATCACTTCTTGCCGTCCTCTCTACAAAATCTCCCTTCCTCATACTCTCCCACCCCCAGAACCCAATAGTCTCATGCTATTCTTTTATTCTATGCAGTGCCACCATTGTAGCACCCTTCAAAAGTGTTTACTGGATACTTCCAAATAACCTTAATGTAGCCATGAACATCCCTTTCATTTCCCACCCCCATCAAAATAGTGATTCCCATGGTGAATTTCTATTGTCAGCCAAATTTTCGAACACCTAGCACTGTTTGAATTTAAGATATAAAAGAAACTTTTAATTGGAAGGTGCCTTAAAGATCAATGAGTCCAATCTACCATCCAATGAAATACTACCTCTATGCCCCATCCTTTATCAGGTGTCTGCTTAACAAAAGAATCTCTTCTTGGTGGGTTTGAGAGGGGGGACTCAGAGTAGTTTCCCACTTTATATAATTTCCCACTCGTTTTTCTGAGTCTGAAGAAAAGGGGATAGGAACCATTGTTTCATTGCAGAGCTTTCGTTCCAACTCAATCTTATACCTTCCAGATTTCCAGGGCTGAAGGAGTTAAGGGAATCCACCCCCTTGGAGAAGTTTGTTCTTCTATGGCACAGCAGAGAAGTAGTCTAATCAGTCCCTCCCCAGAGCTGAACCCAGAAAGGCTTGGCTTGGCTGTGCAAAAATGATTCTAATTGTATGCATTTACTTGTGCTCCTTATCATCTATGCATAGTTACCATGCAGCTCAGTAAAGGTTATGCATATCGTTAAATATGTCAGATTAACTTTCTCCTGCAATTTATAAAATAGGGATAAGAATAGTGCCTATCTACCCCACAGATTAGCAGTGAAGAAACTGCTTTGGAAACCTAACATCCTTCTACAAGTATAAGTTGTTTTTATTATGATAATATGAATCTCAGTCCAGTCTTCATTCCCAAAGCTGGAGAGACAGCTTAAACCATTAATAAATAAAGGGGAACCTGGAATACTGTATAACAATGGGCTTTTGCTTTTCTATAGAATTCATTAACATTGACATAGCATTTTTAAGTTTTACAAAGTGTTTTACAAATACTTTTTTATCCTCACAGCAATCCTGGAAGGTAATGGGAGGCTAACATTAGCCTCACTTTTTTAGATGAAGAAACAGGCAAGAAGAGATTCAGTAATTTATTCAGGGTCACAAAGCTTGTGGGTGAGGTTGGTTTTGGACTTGGGTTTTCCTAACTTCAAAGTCCAGTGGCCCAACCTTCTGTTGTCCGGCTACTTCATGAAATCAAATCATAGGATCACAGAATTGTAGAAAAGAAAGGGTCTTAGAGATCATCTATTCCAATCTCCCTATGTTTCAAATGAGGAAACTGAGAGTGGGGAAAGATTAAATGCCTTGTATAAAGGCCAGAGGCTAGTTAACAGCAGTACTAAGAAACTAAGCCTAACCCCAAATTCAGTGCCTTTTCCCTTACACTCTATGGGCCTATGGAATTTCTAAAACTTTAATCTAGGTCAGACAGCAAAAATTATCAAACCACATTTGAAATCCATTAAAAAAATATGCTACAGAAAAGAATCACTTGGTACCTCCTTTTGGAAACAAATAATTAAAATAATCTATTTGTAAATTAGAAAACTGATCTGTTCTATAAATCTCTACTTTCCAGGACATTTCAACAAGGGCTTATTAAGTAACTGCTGGATGCAAAACATAGTTTGGGTGCTTTGGATATAAAGGTTAAAAAAAGCAGAGTCACTCCCATTTAGTTTACATTCCAGTGGGGGAACAGACACAAAAACTGATAACAGTACAAAAGAAATGCATTAGATACTTGCAGAGGAAAGTACCCTGTGAAATCCAAAGAAGGAGATCCTTAGAGCAGGGAGAAAGCTATCTTGGGGAGGTGGTATTTTTTCAGTGAGACTTTAAAGGAGACCTCCTAAGGAGAGGAAGATCTGGATATGATTTTAGAATCTGGCCCAAAATTGCAGTTCCCTTTATCAGCACAGTCTCCTGCAGTCCTAAAGGCTATATACAACAGAATCATATCAGAGCTCAAAGAAGACACTGTTTAGGAACAAAATAAAACTAAATAAATAACTTACATTCTTTAGTTAAATTCAAAAGTAAACCAAAAACGTTCATTGAAGGATGGTAAAGTCACTTTTAAACTCTTGGGAAAAGATATAACAAGTTTTCAGAAAGTGATCATTTATCTCTTTTAAAAATCTACACGTCACTTTTAGTCTGGCATAATGAAAAGAAGGAAAGAAGGAAGGAAACAAGCTTTTATTAAGTCCTTATTATGCTTTGTACATCTCATTTGAACATAACAACAACCCTGGAAAGTAGGTGCTATTATTATACCCATTTTACAGTCAAGGAAATTGAGACAAACAGAGGTTAAGTGACTTGCCCAGGGTCACAAGGCTAGTCAGAGTCTAAGGCCAAGTTTGAACTCAGGTCTTCCTGACTCCAGACCCAGAAAATCAAGTTTGGAGTTATAATACCTGGGCTTTGCTATTTACTAACCATATTACCTTAAGCTAAGTCATTCAACTCTCTGGGTTTCAATTTCCTCACCTGTAGAATGAGGCAACTGAATTAGATGAATTTTTGGTTCATTTCCAATTCTAAATCTGGATCTTTCTTTTTATTAGTGTTCTTAAAAGTCATGTTCTTTCTTTCTATAATTTAATAAGGTATATAGGAGAAAGAACAGAGGGTTTGGAATCCAAAGTTGTAATCCTGACCATCACTTATTGATTATTTAATTTCAAACAAGTCAATTTAACTTCCTCTGCCTCCTTTTCATTGTCTGCAAAAATAGTGGGTTGGACAAAATTGTCTCTGAAGTTCACTTTTTCTAGCTCAAACATCCTAAGATTTCCTTCCCTAGCTCAAAGTAGTTGTAATAAGATACTTTCTTCTGTATACTTAATCTATCTCTTTCAGATGCTTCAAGTACTTTGCTCAGATTACAGTCTACATGTTTGTTGCCATATGCTTCTGGAAAAATTTGGAATGTCGAAATGAGTGGACTGTGAAATCACAGGGAAAATATTGGCAGAGTAGGCTATATAAGAAATAAAATTTTTACTATTTCATCATGAATGGTTGGGTAATCAGATGCTATGAAAAGAAAGTGCTGGAAAAAGCACATGGCAGAAAAAGAACTCTTGGTTGAAAACACACTGGTGTGTATATATGTATATGTAAATATATACACACACATACACATATACATATACATTTCTATGTATATATGTCTGTATAGAGACAGAGAAAGAGACAGAGTGAGTCACCAAGGCCACAAAGTATAGTGGTGTGCCGAAAAAAAATACCTAATTGAAATCTGTAGAAGACCTACATTCATACTCATACCTGTCTACCCGGTATTTCACTTTATTCTCTGAATGCTAGTTTTTTTTTTCTTTTTTTTTGCAAAATTAGGCATTTGACCTAGGTGACCTCTAAAGAGTTCCTCAAATGGTTAGTTTCTCTCTATGCTTCTCTTCAGTTCTTTTCATTGTTGTATGTCATGAATTTGAATTCCACAGAAGAATATTTATCTTCCATCCCCAAAGTGTCTTGGGTCTAAGACTTGGTATGTTTAATACCATATGATTTTTCCTGAGCACCCCTTCAATGAATAACATTATAATTAGCATTATTATAACATTATATTAAGCAATATGGGATTACAGAGGCCTGCCATATTTCAGTTATTCACTACAACCAGAGGAGAGAACAATATTAACTTGGATAATTAAATTCACAGCTAATTACAAATACTAATTGGTAATATTAGATTCTCATATCCAACCATTTTATTTTTCTTTAAATACAGTTGCTTAAGAAAAAAGAAAAATGAAATGAAGTGAATTCTACCTTTTTTCCTACCCTGTCCTTCCTGTGCTAGAGGCATCCTTGACTAGAAAACTAACATTAAGAGGGATACCTATTTTTTTTATTTATTTTTATTTTATTTTGCTTTTTGGAGGGGTGAAGGCAGGGCAATTGGGGTTAAGTGACTTACCCGAGAGGTCACAGGGCTAGTAACTGTTAAGCATCTAAATCTGGATTTGAACTCAGGTCCTCCCATCTCCAGGGCTGATGCTCTGTTCATTGGGCCCCCTAGCCACCCCTGGATACCAAATTTTTTTTTTAAAGGACCTCTCATGTTTTTCATTATTCAGTCATTTTTCAGTCATATCTGACTCTTGGTGTTTTCTCAGCAAAGACACTAGAGTGATTTGCCATTTCCTTCTCCAGTTCACTTTACAAATGAGGAAACTGAGGCAAACAGGGTTAAGTGACTTGCCCAGACTCTCACAGCTAGTAAGTGGTGGGGCCAGATTTAGAACTCAGGAAGAGAAGTCTTCTTGTCTTTAGGTGTACCCCTCATATAACTACATTACTTTAGGATATTTTATATATTTCAGTCAAATTTAAAATACGTTTCCTTATCTAATCAAAAAAAATTTTTGATTAGATAGATAAGGTCTTTAAAAATAAAGGAGCAAGTAGGTCTATATCCCAAAGACACCCCCCTCCCCAAAAAAAGAAAAGGACCTTTTTGTACAGAAATATTTATAGCAGTTCTCTTAGTGGTGGCTAAGAATTGGAAATCAAAACACTGCCCATCAACTGGGGAATGGCTAAACAAGCTGTGGTATATGACTGTAAAGGAATATTATTGGGTTATAAGAAATAATAAGCAGGATGATTTCAGAAACACCTGGAAAGACTTACATGAACTGATGCATAGTGAACAAAACCAGGAGACCATCATATACAGTAACAGAAAATTTCGCAATGAAGAATTGTGAATGACTTAGCTGTTCTCAACAACACAATGATCCAAGACAATCCCAAAGGACTAATGATGAAGCATACTACCCACCTCCAGAGAAGGAACTGATATTGATTAAATACAGACTGAAGCAGGCTATTTTTCCACTTTCATTCATTTTTTTCTTTTATTGGAGTCTTCTTGTACAAAATGACTAATATGGAAATGTTTTACATAATTGCACATGCACAACCAATGATTGCTTACAGTCTCAGGGAAGGAGAAAGGAAGGAGGATGGGACAGATAGAATTTGGAACTCAAAAATTTGAAAAAAAAAAAAAAAGGGGGGGGACAGGGAAAAGTTATAATCGTTTAGCTTTTAAAATATTATTTAATATTTAAAACTAAAACTTATAATAGCAGCAATTACGCGGTGCAGTAGATAGAGTGCCAGGCCTAGAGTCAGGAAGACACACTTCTGAGTTCAAATCGGACCTCAGACACCTCACTGTGTGATCCTGGACAAGTCACTTAACCCTGCTTGCTTCAGTTTCCTCATCTGTCAAATGAGCTGGAGAAGGAAATGGCAAAACACTCCAGTATCTTTGCCAAGAAAAGCCAAATGGGGTCATGAAGAGTCAGACATGAGTGAACAACAATAATCTGTGTGTTTTTGACTTGGATTAACTAGCAAGGGTTAATTTAATCAGATTCATTATGTAACCAGGTAAAATCCTTTTTAAAATTTATTAATTTGCAAGGAAAAATGTTTATTTAAATAAGAAATGAAACATAACTTAAAGCATTTTGAATAAGTTACCCCAAAATGACTCCCTATTCAATAAAGCTTTAATTTTGAGAGGTAGAATGGATTTAGTGTTTATATATGTTGACACCTCCAAACTACTGCTTGACTACACAGAGAAAATGTGCCCAAATCTCCAGAAATGGGCATACTATATTTCAGATATCTAGCCTTTGGAAGCATCTTACCTTAAAAGTCTCTGCCATTTGCTTTAGTTCTCCTGTCCTACTACATCCTTTAGAGCATTCATAATTACAGTCCTAAAAGAAGAAATCAGAATCCAATTAGCCAAAGCCAAAGCAAAAATTTCACCGAAGGTCCAGTCCCCAGCACAATCAAGGCACGGAGAATCCACAAAAGTTAGAAAACACTATTTAGCAGAAATATAAAGCAAAATTAAACCTCGACCACTCGTTCTATCTTCTCATTTCCACCCAGTATTAATTGTGATGTTCCACTGACTCTCTATCCTGCCAACTCAACCACCAGGGCTGCCACCACTCCAGAACATTCCATATTTATTTAGTTTTTCTTCTGGCTTCTGTGGGACTGTTACATTTTAAGTTTTGCTCTGCTGAAGCCAAGTTTGTGCTTGGTTTTCTCATATCAGAAAAAATGCTTTCAATTAGAATCTTAAACAATTTCACCAGCATCCTCTTGGGAATGACTAGGTCTTTTAAACGCTGGAACACAATAGATAGTGGGAAAGGATGTGGCGGCTTTTTGATTTGCTTCTGTTTTCTCTAGGCCAGCAGTTTTGAATGCAGCCTCATGGAAACCAAATCAATAATAAAGACATACACAATCACGGACCTACCTTTGAAACTGAACACAATGACAGAGAATAGATGTTTTAGGAGGCGTTTTAGGAAACAGGACTCCAAACCAAATAAAATTGGTTATTACTCTTCAGGGCTGGGGTTGGGAGGAGATCTTTAAAGGAATCGGGGGATCTAGGATCAATGACTGACAGGCAACAGTGGAAGGGAAGGAGGGAAAGGGGGGAGGAAGCGGGAGAATGGGAGCCTAATGAAGGCAATGCCCATAATTCTAAAAGCTACTGACAGGTGTGGGAAAATTTTACAGCACTAGAGGCTTGGGCACCAATGGGTGTGTAGGGGGGTGAGAATGGGGTGGGGGGGATTTCTGACTGCCACCTCGGAGATTCATCACGTTTCCATCCCACCCCACCCCCACAAAAAGCTGCTTTCAGCAGGGCTTAACTAGAAGCCAGTCACACACCAGCGTTAACCTTGTGGACAAGCAAGGATGTCATAGAATTCCAGGATTTTGTTGCTTACTCCCGTAGGAGTGGGGAGGTGAGGGATATTTGAAAAGGTTTTTTGTTTTTTATTTTTTTAAGGGTGAGGGGAAGGAGACGAAGGGCGGGGCGGGGTACCCTGGCCAAGAAATGTGGAAGAAATGATGTGTTGGTGAATGCAGCGCAAGGGAACTAGGATGGGTGTAAGAGTGGCTGCATCAGAGAGGCAAAAGGCAAGGACAAGAATGAATGGAGCTTAAATGATTGCGCGAGCTTAAAACTCCCTTAACCCCAGCCCCCACTCCGCATCTTCACATGCCCCCATCCAATGTACCTGGGAGGAAATGGCCTCGGCTGCTCCGGGCTGGCTGGCCATGCTGTGTCCTGAAGAGCGATGGCCGTGCGCCGCGGCTGTGGCTGCCGCAGCACGAGGCTTCTCCCGAACTAGAGCGAGTGAGCGAGCGAGCGCCCCGGGCAGCCAGCAGCGCACGGCCCACTTGCCGCGTGATGCTTCGACTCCACGGGGCCAGGGACAAGAAGAAGGCGCGAGTCGGTCAAGGCATAGATGCCCTCCTTCCACCCACACAGGACAAATGAAGCCCTTCCCTCCTGGTCCCTAGTGAGCTGGAAAAGACGCACGTCTTAGCCTCTTTCCTCCCTATCCGTAGAATGCTATCATTGGCCAGAAATCACCGAGATTCAAATTACCTCCAACTCCGTACATTCTTAGGGATTCGAGAGAGCAGGCAGAACCATTCCCCATTCGGAGGACCCAGAGCAAATTAGCGGTGGCTGAGCAGCCCCTGGGGGCGGGGCGCAGGGGAAGGCCTGGTAGGTTTTTTTATGCTATGATGTGGCTAAAAGAAAGACTTGGGATGGGACATAATGGTCAATGTACGATATTTTCTGTTAATATACTCTTAAAACTTGAAATTCGAAGAAGCAATTCCAAGAGTTGCAACGTGGGAAAAATCATTCCTTCTTCCGTCTCTACTCACACCTTTAATTCAGAGCCCCCAGTACAAAACCCCAGGCTTTAAAAACTGGCTAGACACGCCATCTGGAAAATTCTCCAGCAGTTGGAGCTTATCCAGCTATCACTAGAGGTAGCTTGGTGGAGAAAGAGCTCCTGACCTCTATACAGGGTTATATGGATTTAAACCAGTATTTAAGAAGTTGCTGTTAATCCTGAGCCAATCATTCCACCTAAATTTCCTCATTTGTAAAATGGGAGCAAAGATACATGCCCAGCCTATTTCACAGGGCTGTTCTGGGTACAGTGCTTTGTGAATCATACCAGGCCATAGAAATGAGAACTGTTAAAAACACATTATGACATCAGTACTCCCATCAACCATAAAGTCATAGATTTTGAGGTAGAAGGAACCTTTAACAGTCAGAAACTTCTGGGATTTAAAGATAAAGTCAATAGCACAGCTTTAAACAAAGGTTAAAGAACTCATTGGTATTTTAAATATAGAATAGAAACTACAGCCCCCTCCCTCAAAGTAAAGAGTACAAAAGTTCACTTTTTTATAAGCTCATAACAAATCATTATCAATAATAGTGGTATTCCTCTCCTCCAAGAATTCTGTTGAAGGCACCACCATCCTTCCTGTCACCGAAGCTGTTAATTTCAGTGTTGTCCTTAATTCTTTTCTCTCCCTCACACCCCATATGCACTTGTGCATCCTATTAATTTAAGTTCCATAACATCTCTCAGATCAATCCAATGGTATCCAATCCAATTAAGTGCCTACTATGTGCCAGTCACTGTGCATTTATCCAAAGTCACATCCCTCCCTAACAAAAATAAAAACAAAATAAACAAGTTTATTAAACACAGATCAACTCTATCATCATAACCCACAGAATCAGTTTATACCTCTCTTTATATATACAGGTCTACCTTTATGTGTCTATTTTTTTCCTTTTGATGGTTGACCTTGTCTCAACTTGTGTACTTCTTCCTCCCTTACTTCCTCCTCTCTGGACTACCTTCTCCCCCTCAAAGAAAAAGAAATGAACAAAAATCTGGCTTTTATATTCAAGTTTAAAAAAATCATTCCACATCTCCCCTTGATAAGGTACAGGCTCTGGGAACCCTCTTGAGCTCTCCCTGAATCTTCCCACTGATGAGGTGTAGGCTCTGGGACCCCCCCTTGAACTCCTTGAATCTTTGAGGTACAGGCTCTGAGAAAGTAAATCCTCCCAAGGAAGGTATATGCCTGAGGTCATGGGCCTTAAGTTGTGTCTCTGCCCAAGTCTTTAGCCCTCCTTTGTTCCAATAGTTTCCCACCCTTAACGTTCCTGTTCCCACCCTGGAACTGGCCTGGCCCA
>JAQQSW010001287.1:0-19883 GCA_028646575.1 Pseudocheirus occidentalis
ATGAGAGTAATTGAAAGTAAAATTGTAATAGTTATCCCTTGCCTCTTCTCTATGGGATGATTAACCCCGTTTTGTCTCTCCCTGTCTCCTCTCATTCTAGTCCTCTCCCACCTCAGAATTTGCCTTTTAAAGTATCATCCTTTCGTATTCAATTCATCCTATATCCTCTATAAACACATATACACACATGCTCAGATATGTATTCATATGCATATATAGCCTCATATATGGACCTATGTGTAAGTATACATATGTATACATTTATATTCCTGTCACCTATCCTCATGCTAAGAAAAGTTTCATAAGTTACTATTATCATTTTTCCATACTGGCATTTAAATAATTCAAATTTTACAAGTTCCTTATGATTTCTTTCCCATGTTTAGCTTCTCATGCTTCTTGTGTTTGTCAAATTTTCTGTTCAGCTCTGGTTTTTTCAGCAAGAATGCTTGAAAGTCCTCCACCTCATTAAATGACCATATTTTCCCCTGGAATAATATGCTCAATTTTGCTGGGTAGTTGATTCTTGGTTTTAATTCCAGCTCCCTTAATCTTCGAAATATCAAATTCCAGGACCTTCGATCACTCAGTGTAGATGCTGCCAGATCCTGGGTTATCCTGATAGTGCTTCCACAGTACTCAAATGGTTTTGTCTTGATCTTGGGACTCTGGAACCTGGCAATAACATTTCTAGGAGTTTTCTTTTGGGGATCTTTTTGAAGAGGTGTTTGGTGACTTCTTTCAATTTCAATTTTGCCCTCAGATTCTAAAACGTCAGGGCAATTTTCTTTGAGGATTTCTTGAAGGATGCTTTCCAAGTTCTTGTTTTGGTCATGGGTTACAGGTAGACCAATAATTTTCAAATTGTCTCTCCTGGATCTATTTTCCAGGTTGGTGGTTTTTTCAAGGAGATACTTCACATTGCTTTCTATTTTTTCATTTCTTTGTAACTGTTTAATAGTATCTTGGTTTCTCATAAAGTCGTTAGCTTCTACTTGCTCCACTCTAATTCTGAAGGAATTATTCTCTTAAGAATGCTTTTGAGATTCTTTTTCCATCTGGGAAATTTGACTTTTTAAGGCATTCTTCTCCTCATTGGCTTTCTGGGCCTTTTTTGCCATTTGAATTAATCTATTGTTTAAAGTGTTGTTTTCTTCAGTCAGGTTGTGGACTCTCTTTTTATGATTTTCTCACATCATTCTCTTTTCTCTTTCCAACTTTTCCTCCACATCTCTTATTTTATTTTCAAAGTCTTTTTTCAGCTGATCTATAGCTGCTAAGAATTCTTCAAGTGTCTTGGAAGCATTTGGTGTGGGACTTCTGACTGTGTTGTCTTCCTCCTGTTCCGTGCTTTGATCCTTTTTGTCCACAAAAAAGATTCCAGAGTTTTATTGCTGTTCTTATTTTTCTTCCTTTTCCTCATGTTGTCCAGTCAATTAATTGGTTGTTTTTTTTAGCTCTGTGAAACTCTGCTTCCAGGGGGGCAAGCTCTGTTCCAAATCACTGGGGTTTTCCCAGCTGCCGAAGCTATTAGGGGGGTGTTGCAAGTCCACTCAGCTTTGGCTTGCTAAAAGCGCACCCCAGGACCGCCACCCAGGACCATGATCCGGATCCAGGCCGCTCAACGCAAGAGCACTTGGCCCTAATTAATCAATTCAGCCCCTCTGTGGAGTCTGCAGGCCAGGGGCTCTGAAGCAACCTGGTGGGGGCCCCCACGGTGGGTTCCAGTAGTTCCCTTCCCCCACTGCTTTCTTGCTCTGGGGGCAGATTGGCCGCACTGCTTTACCTTCCCCAAATTAATTTTCAAAGTTTAACTTTCACTAACTGTCTGTGACCCTGGTTTGTGGAATTTTAAGATCCCCTCAGGCAGGTGCTTTAGATCTTCTCTGAAGTAGACTCAAGCTGTGGCTTGGGAGGCTCAGCTCTTCCTGGTGCCTTGGGGCCTGGCCTGGCCACAGCTGTGGTTTTGGGCTGGGCCAGTCTCTGCTCCAGTGGGAGCTGCCCCTCTCCCGTCCTATTCCTTACACCTTGGCAGATGTGGAGGTGCTGGAGGCTGTAAATCCTCTCCTCTGAAGACTGGCTGTGGCGTGGTTCAGCTCAGCTCAGGTTGGCTCCTTTCCACCACCCCGGGCCTGGCCATGGTCTTGGCTTCAGGCTGGGCCATCCTTCGCTTCTGGCCGCCATGATAAGCCCCTGCTGCTGAGCTGCCTTCAGTGAGAGATGTGTTTTCTGTATTTTTTGTGTGACTCTGAGAGTCCTAGACTTTGTCTGGGCTCATATTTTATGTGTGTTTAGGGTGGTAGTGTGGGAGCTGCAGGACCTTGCCGCTTCTATGCCACCATCTTGGCTCCACCCCCCAAGCATGCGCTTTTGTTATGGGACAGGGTCAAAGTAGAGAATAGAATAAATGGGGCGTGAGATAGGATGGAGGGACATATAGTCAGTCTTTCACAATATATCCACTATGGAAATGTTTTGCATAACTACACATGCACAACCTATACTGAATTGCTTATCTTTCCAGTAAGGGTGTGTGACAAGGAAGGACGTGAAAGAATCTGGAATTCAAAGTTGTAAAATCAAATGTTTTTAAAAAATTATTATTATTTTTCACATACAACTTTGAAATAAGACATATAGGCACTGGGATATGGACATTCATCTTGCCCTACCGGAAAGTGGGAGGAAGAAGAGTGGAGGATATAGGAGAGAGCAGACTGGGCAAGGGGGTATACAGTTGGATCGCTGTTTTGAGGTGGTGGATAGGAGAATGAAGGGGAGAAAGATTGTGGCAATAAATTATGTAAATGAAAAATAAATTTGAAATTTAATTTAAAATTAAGTAAATAAAGTACAACTTTTATAAAAGAGAGGAAAAAAGATGAAAGTAACCCCAAATTATTATTATTATTGAAAAGGGAATAACTGGAATGTGATCTTTTCTCCTTTAGTGAATCCCTGCCACATGACAGTAATAGTAAGCAGACTCAGAAGACTGGAGGATCTAAACTTTGGGTCAAACAAAGGAAATAAATATCACGTTCAGAGTAAAAAATAAATTAAATAGTATTAATAAAGTGCTTCGCAAACTTAAAATACTACATAAAAGCCAGCTATTATTAGCAGTAAGAAATTTCAGAGAATAGATTTTACAGAGGTACAGGGGCCATATTTATCACTCTAATGAATCAGATTTTGGAAATATTTCTGTGAAACCTAATGTATAGAGAGTCAACTTTGGAACCATACAGGCTTGGTTTCATGCCCAACCCCTGTCTCTGGGTATGTCTCAGTCCTCATTCTTCCTTGACCTTTCTTCAACTTTTGACACTGTGGACCACTTTCTTCTCTTTGATACTCTCTTTTCTCTAGATTTTTAGGACCTTACTCTCCCCTGCTTCTCATCCTCTCTGTCTGACTGCTCTTACTCTGTCTCCTTTGATGGACTGTTTCCCAGATAGTGCCCTCTATCTACAGATGTCTAATCCTGGGCTATCTTCTCTTCTTCATCTATATTACTTCCCTGGATGATCTCATCAGCATTCATAGATTTAATTACCATCTGTAGGCTTATGATTCTTAAATCTAGCTGCCTTTCACACATCTCAAACCAGATATCCAGTAGATATTTTAAACTCAACATGTTCAAAACAGACAAAACAAAAAAACAAAACTCTCCTCCTCTTCTCTTCCCTAATACTGTAAAGAATAATGTCATCTTCCTGGGCCCTCTGGTTCACAACCTAGAACTCATCATAGACTCCTTATTATTTTTCACTTCCCATATCCAGGTTATATAAAGTCCTCACACTTTTGATGGTTTGTGGTATTTAGTTATTTACCTTGCTCTTCGCACATTTCCTCATGTTTACTGGTGCCCTGATCCTTGTGGAAGGGCTTTCTTCTGTTGTAGATATTGAAATGACATACTACTATAGACAGCAAGTATAAATTATACAGTAGTTTGATGACTTTGTGCTTTGTGGTTCAAGGTAAGCTGCTTACCTATGGGTTCTGAGATTTCTACATTGTTATGAATGTAGACTGAACTTTCCCCCCATCCCTTCCCCAATATGACTCACATAATATAATTATGTTTTTAGTGCCCCAAACACTGCTCAGGGTTGTTGGTCTTATTGGTCTTCTCTACAGCATAAAAAACAAAGCAAAAGTTTTTCCACCTCCCCTCCACCCCCCCGCAACATATTAGTTGTAGTTCTAGTCTTGCAAGTTGAAGAAAATTGATTCCTTCAACTTTCAGGCTCTGCATACCCTCTTCCATGGAGTACCTTAAAGCTAGGAAGCTCATCAACTCTTCCCTCCCTCCAATCTCTTAGCTTTAGTAACTTGCCAATGGGGGTGGTGGTGGTAGGAGAGTATCTCTGGTAGGCCCCCTCCTTGAAGAGTTTGCTTATTTTTTAATCTAGGATTCAGGTTTTGCTTCCCACTCGTAGACAGATGATTCTAGGACTACTATTCACAGTTGCAGAGGATGCTTTATGAAGTTAGTGTCACAGAGAAGAAAAGTCAGTGGGGAAAGGAGGCAGGGGTTGTAGGTCAAATAGAGTAGTGAAGTTTTAAACTCTCAACCTAAGATGGAAACTGCCATCTTAGCCATAGAATGATGATAGGGGGAGGATAGAGGAGAAGAAAAATGAGATTGAATTAAATGCATTACCTTCATGCTCAACCCTGAAATGCCCCTATACATATAATACAATAGCATTGACTTTCTTGCTCTTCTTCCCACATGATGACAACTCCATCTCCAGACTTCATGCCTCTTTGTTGGCTCTTCTTTATGCCTGGAATGCTCTCCCTTAGCATCCCTCCCTCTTGGTTTCCTTCAAGACTCAGCTCACATTCCCCCATCTGTAGAATGTTTTTTTCCTTGACCTCTTTACTCCTCTTTTCCCCAGCTTCTGGTGTCTTAACCTCTAACATTATCTTCTATTTGCACCATATATATCTTGTATGTAGCATTACTTGTCTGTTGTTTCCCCCATTAGAATGTGAGTTCCCTGAGGGCATGGGCCCTGCTTTGCCTTTCTTTGCAACTCTAGTCATTGGAAGGCTGCCAGAAAGATAATGAGTACTTAATAAATGCTTTTTAACTGACAGATAAAGTGACTATTAAGTGCTAGAAGTGACAACAGAAGTTATCTAGCCCTTCTTTCCTCATTTTACAGATGGGGATCATGAGGTTCATAAATCTTGAATTTATGTCACACAGATACTAAGTAGCAGAATCAGGTCTCTTAACTCCAAAACTAGTCAGGGATCTTTGTACAATATCCTGCTTTCATCTTAAAATGCATAATGAAGCTTTATTTTTTTTCTGGAGGCAAGGTTTATTTATTTTACTTTAGGGAAAAATAACTGACTTCTCTCAAATATATTTATGTTCTGTGTCATTTCTCAGGCTTCCAGTACATTGGACAAATGTTGCCTGGAAGATTTATGGAAGGAAGTACATGAATATAAAAGCCCATAGAATAATAAGGTATGGATGAGTTTCAATCTGTGCTAGTGAAGGAGGTAGTTTCATGGACTCCTTGAAGTATAGAAGACTTTATAAAATTAATTAATCAATTAATTTTTAGTATATTCAAGTACTCATAGGAATCATGCATGAGCAGCTTTCCTGAAGAATGCTACAACTTTTAAGGTTCTGATTACACAGTGCAGTGAACACTCTATTTATTCCAGATTTGCTGTTAACCCCTTGTATGTTCTTGAGTAAGTCCCTTAATTATTTTTTCAAAGAAATTTAATTAAACACATATTTATTCTTTAGACTCCAGTTTTGTCCTCTACAGTAATACTTAAAAATATTTTTCAGACATTCAAAACATTCAATAACTTTATAAATCTGAGGCTTTTAACGTGTGTATGTGTGAGTGCATGTGTGTGTGTGTGAGTGTGTGTGTGTGATGGTACCCATTGATAGTCTAATGAAGCTTATGAATCCCTTTTCAGAATAATGTTTTTAAATGCATAAAATGAAACACTTAAAGACTGGAAGGAAAAAATTCATATTGAGAAACCATTTCCAAAACCTTAAAAAAAGTTAATAAGCCCTAGGTTCAAAATTCTTATGTAATCTATGCCCTAATATGTGCCATATACTGTAGCAAATGTTAAAAGTGTGGAACTGTACAATTGTGCTCATTCATTTAACAAGCATTTATTAGTGCCCAGGATGTGACACCATGTTAGGTACTTGTGATAAAAGAAAAGTAAAATTATAATAGTCCCTGCCCTCAAGGAGCTTACATTCTATTGGTGGAAAACTACAGATACACAGACAATTAAATATTAAATATATACTAAATAAATCTTGAGGGAAGGACACTTACTACTGGGGAGATCAGGTTAGGTTTCCTGTAGAAGGCAGCACTTAAAGAAAGTTTTGAAGAAAAGGATTCTAAGGCAGAGGAAGGTAAGGAGGCAGAAGGTTTCATGAGGATGGAGAAATCTTATGCAAAGGTACAGAGACAAGAGATGGAATATCATGGAATATTCTATATAGGTGTAAACTAGAGTTCCAGCCTGGTGCATTTGCAGAAGATTCTCTTCACTGATTGAGAGAAGAATTATTGGCACTTGATGCCTACACGAGGCGTAGAGATGACTCTAGAGCTTCGGAAAAGTGAGATCTGACTTCTGAGTTCAGAGAAGACATATGTAGCTACAGGAGGAAACAATGCATTGATATGTTTTAGATTTCCATTTTGCCTCCCTGGAGACTTTGGGAAACTTCCCTTTCTGTGATATCAGCGGCTCTGTCTCTCGATTGCAGAAGGGGGTGGAAGGAACAAACATTTATTAAGTATTTCCTATGTGCCAGTTACTGTGCTAAACACTTTACAGATATTACCTTATTTGATCCTCCAAAAAACTCTGTGAGGCAGGTGCTATGGCCCCCATTTTGCTCTTGAAGTACCTGCGACAGAGGTTAAGTGATTTGTCCAGAGTCACATAGCTAGTGTCTGAGAGAGGATTTGAACTCAGATCCTCCTTTCTCCAGACTCAGAATTCTATCTTCTGCACCATCTAGCTTTGGGACAGTTTCTTCATTCATATTTCTTGGTATAGTTTAATCTCTATAATTTTCTTTTGTTTCTGTTTGCTACTTGCTTGGATAAATGGGATTAATTGTTAGTCATGACTTGTGATGGTCTTTTATGTAAATAGCATTTGGTGGGAAGGGAGTGAAGCATGGGATATTGCTTCTCCTTTAAGGGATACTAGTCTGGAAAGCAACATGAATCTAAGAATAGACTTATTTATCCTAGAAAAGTAATATTTAAGAGAGAATCATACAGATATAATTCTAGGCAGGGAACTTTCCTTAAAGAGAGCAGAATAATTATCTTTGTGGCCCCAACGTCCTACTCTTCTCAGGGCAGCAATTAAAATCCCTTAGAGAGGAGTATATGTGATTACAGAGTTGTCTATTTCTTCCTGTGAACTGCATTAGATAAACACACACACACACACACACACACACACAGAGTAGCAGCAACAGCAGCAGCAGCATATGAGCCAATGTGTGGGAAGGAAAGTAATGCTCTATGAACCTGGAAAAGAGAGATTGAAGACAGATTGTGAAGGATTTTAAAAGCCCATTCTTAAAGGCAAAAGAAATCCATTAATGCTTCTTGAATATGGAAGTGATATCATCTGACATTTTTTATAAATATCTGTCCATATAGACAAGCTACTGCTTGATCTCAGAAAGCAGAACTAGAAGCTATGAATTGTCTCTGGAGGCAATGAGTTGGTCTAGACTAGAATCCTTCAAAGACTGAATGACTCCTTGTCATGTTGATCAAAGAGGGGCTTCAGGTGTGGGCTCAACGAGATAACCTCAGAGGTGTCTTCGAGACTTGAAATTCTGTGATTCTGTGATGAACAGCATGACATTCACCACCTTTAAATATAATGATCTGATCTTATGTGGCATGTTTTTAAAAAAAGAAGAGTGGTGGCTGATAAGAAAGATTCTTTGGCAACACTTGACATGTTATAATGATTTTCTTGTTGTTCAGTCATTTTTAATCATGCCCAACTCTTCGTGACCCCATTTGGGGTTTTCTTGGCAAAGATACTGGGTTTATTTGCTGTTTCCTTTTCCAGCTATTTTACAAATGAGGAAATGGAGACAAACAGGGTTATGCGACTTGCTTAGGGTCACTTAGTTAAATGTCTGAGACCAGATTTGAACTCAGTAAGATAAATCACTCTGACTCCAGGCCTGGCACTCTCCACTGCACAACCTAGCTGTACCTAGTCTAGTAAAACATTAGTACATACTTTATCATTCTTTATCATATGACTGTCTCACAGATGAAGTTAGGTTTTAGTCAGAACTTTCTGTTTTGAGTTGTGTTGCTGTTGTTATCAAAACAGAGATTAGTCATACAGATAAACAAGTGTTAAAGAAAGGAAAAGAACATCAATACATAGGGACTCTAAGGTCATTTTCTACTTGGTTCTCAATGAAGCTTCACCCAGCTTTCTCTTTGGATATCACAAGATTACTTCAATTACAATTAACCTCTATTTTCTGTTATAAGTTTTTCATAATTAGCTCAGAAACTCCTTATCCATTTTTTCTCATAGTTTTGTAACTCACCTATTAAAAAAATGTAACCTGATACAAAGCAAATTCATCTCTATCTTAAAAAAACAAATCTAAAAATATTGATCTGGTGTTGCACTATTCTGCATTTTGAAGATAAGGAATTTTCTGCTAAAGTTTTCAGTTTCTTTCCTCTGTCAATGGGGCTTCTGTAAATGGATCAATAGTAGGATATGGTCCTTAGTTTGTAAATGCTGCTTGGCCAGGGTCAAGGGAGGTAAAATTATATTAATCAATTTTCTTGTTGTCTGTGGTTGATTGAACCACAATATGCTGAATCAGAAAAACCTCCAGGACCACTGCTTAGTCTGGATGGCTGTTCATTTTTAGTAAACGTTCAGTGACTGAAAAGCCTTTCTTGTCTCTTTCTAATTAAAACAAGAGCCTATCGATGTCTCCTCTTTAATTCAACTCTGATTTCCTTCTTTTTTCCCTTCTTGCCTCTTTTGTTTTTGCCTTTTCTCCAGCTAACTTACTTCCCCCCTCCCCTTTCAAAGTTTGCTCATCTAAACTTGAATACTTCTGCCAAAATACTTTTGGAAATCTGCCAATGTTTTCAGCTCTGATATATGTCAGCTTTCAGATTCTTTCAGCCCGTTGATTTGTTTCTCTTCTAATTTATCTTTCCTCCCCTTCCAATAGTTTCTCTCTGCTTACACATTTTGGCTTGTTCTTACAGTGGAGGGAGCCAAACTCCCTGCTTACCATTAGCAAATCAGAGATCACTGGTCCTAGAAGTTCAGGCCTTTGTGGGACTTAGATTGTAAGAAGCAGCTGAAAAGGATCTGCTGGTGATATTAAATTATTTTTCCAGTCTTTTTGCATACTATTCTCCCCTCCCACACTTTGTGTCCTTGTCAAACTGGCATTTTCTCCTCTACACACCGTATACCATCTCCTATCTTTGTACCTTTGCATTGGTATCCTTCATGCCTGGGATTCATTACTTTCTCACCTCCATCCTATAGACTTCCTCTCTTCCTTCAAGATGCATCCCAAGGCAATGCTTGACATCCTTGAGAGTAGGAATTGTTTCCATTTGTATATAAAGCACTCAGTACAGAACCAGGCTTATAGTAGGAGCTTAGCAACTGCTCTTTTATTAATTGAATTTCCTGTTCACACTGTATTAAGTAGGGTCATTAAAAATGCAGCAATGGAGAGAAGCTCCTTTTTTATTCATGGCAAAAGATTCCATTTGAAATGTGAATTTAAAATTCGATTCCTCACACTCCATAAAGCTGAATTTCATAAAGAATAGACCTTCCGGGTGATATTATCTTTGAATCTGATGGGCACTGCATCACTCTCTCCCTAAAACATAGGTTTACTTCACTGAGAAGCTTAATACAATCTCTCAAATGTAGTTTTACATCCATGGTATAAACTTTTCTCAGATGAATTAAGTGTTGGGGCTCAGAATTTATAATTACATTGATGGAGAGAAGTTTTGTGTGGAAATTCCCTCTAATGATGGATAACTATAACTCTTCTTTATTTTACTTTGGTGGGGGCTGGGAGGTTGATTAACTTACCCAAGGGGACTCGAGTATGTACAAAACATGCACACAAGTCTTCCTGTGTTGAAGTTCAGAGCTTTAAAGTCAGTTCACTAACCATCATACCATACCACTTCTCCATACATCCATAGGCCTACATAATTCCCAAACTATTATTTTACCTTCTGTCATGACAATATTGAGACAATTTTATATATTTTATCATCTTAAAGAAATTTAATAGAAAAACATTTTTTCTATTTTATTCTACAATGCATTATTTTATTAATTAATAAACATTTCTTAAGCACCTACTATGAACCAAGTACTATGCTCTGTGATTAAATGAGGATACAAAAACAAAAATGATGCATCTCATGCCCCCATGGAGTTAAAAGCCTGTTGGAGGGAAATATGTGTATAGTTTCCTCATGTGTAAAATGAGGAGACTGGGGGAGGAGTTATTCAAGCAGTATGCTATGTAATTATAATTTTCTCCTTCAAGAAAAGATAATAATTTGAACTTCTTACCTGTCTTTATAGAAGTGGGATAATATGGGTGTGGAATGTTGGATATTGGTCAATATTGTATATGTCAATTTTTTTCTTTTTTATTATGAACTCTTAAAATATGAGTATTTCAATACAAAAAGAACAAGAGAAAGGATTGTATAGGAAACAAAAGTACTTTTAATACATATTTATATAATATATTTATATATATTTAATATAATTTAATAATTGTATAGGAAACTCAAATAGTGCTTCTTTGTGACAAATAAGTATAATAACGTAAAAGAAAATCACACATTGATCTTGTCTGAAAATGTATGTCTCATTCCCACCTCTGATTCATCGCTTCTCTGCCAAGAGGTGGGATGTATGAGTAATTTACAATCGCCTGGAGTCATCATTGATCATTGCATTGATCAGATTGTTTAAGTATTCAAAATTTTTTTTGTATTATTTTAGTTCTGTAAATGAACTGGTTCCATTCACTTCACCCATCATCAATTCATTCAAGTTTCCCTAGGTTTCTCTTAATATATTCTTTTGTAATTTCTCATAATGTAATAATATTACATTGTATTCACTTCCATAATTCATTTAGTCATTCTGTAATTGGTGGATATTCACTGTTTTTGCTTCCTTATAATAACAAAAAAGTACTGCCATGAAATA
Organism: Pseudocheirus occidentalis; assembly: GCA_028646575.1. NCBI lineage: Eukaryota > Metazoa > Chordata > Mammalia > Diprotodontia > Pseudocheiridae > Pseudocheirus > Pseudocheirus occidentalis. Next base: position 11,329 of record JAQQSW010001287.1, read on the forward strand.
TTTTTGTATAAATGAGTCCTTTTCCTGTATTTTTAACTTCTTTGGTGATATGCTAGTAGTGATATTGTTGGGTGGAAAGATATAAAGAATTTAGGGAACTTGGGAGCATAATTCTAAGTTGCTTTCCAGAATGGTTGGACCAACCTGATATATATGAGATAGAAATTCATTAAAAAAACAACTTGAGTTTCTTTTATTATGATTTAAATCATCTTTCCAAATTTTTGTTGATGGTTTACATTTATTTTTTTGAAAAAAAATCTCGTTCATATTTTTTGACTATCCATTGGGGGAAAGCTCTTGTTTTTATAGATTTGTATCATATTGTTATGCATATCTTGTACATTAAGCCTTTATCAGAGACATTTCCTGGAACAAATGTTTTTTTTTTTCCTGGTTAATGGTTTATTTTATATTTCTGACTGTATAATTATACACACATACATACATACATACATATATATATGTATATATAAAATTTCTGACTAAAGTGATTATATTTGTGCCAGTATTTCTAGAACTAGATGAGATAACAGTGGTGACAACAGACATCCTTCTTTATTTCTGGGCTTAATGGAAATCCTTCTATCAAAATTTCTCCATTGCAGACAATTCTAATTCTTGGTTTTACATAGCCGCTGCTTACCAAATTAAGGTAAAGCTAATTTATTTATATGCTTTTTAATGTTTTTAAAGTAGAAAAAGTATTATATTTTGTTATTTTTATGTACCTAGTAATGTAATCATGTGATTTTTAAAATTAGTTTTGTTATTCATATGCTCTTTTATATTTATAGTTTTCTCAATATTGAGCCAGTTCTGTATTCCTGGTATGAATCTAATTTGGTCAGAATGTATGCTTTAAAAAATATGTTCCTGTGACTTCTTTGCTGATATCTTTCATTAATATTCCTCAAAAATATTGGTCCATAGTTTTCTTCCTCTGCTTTATCCCTCTCTGGTTCATGTGCCATAGGTACACTTGTTTCATAAAAGGAGTTTGATGGGATACTATTTGTTTTTATTTTTGTAAATGAATTAATTATGTACTATTGTAGTTAGTTGTTCTTGAATATTTAATATAATTTAAACATCATCAATCTATCTAGGCCTTAGATTTTTCTCTGTTCAGAGTTCAGTTTCTGGATTTTCCTCTCATCCTGAGATTAGGTCAGTTAAATGATCTATTTCTTCTTCTGCAAATTTAAGAATTTTGTAAATATTCATGATTTAATTTAAATGATCAGTTTTTGGCATATAATTTGGCAAAATAATTTCTAAGAATTTTCTTCTGTTTTTATCTAATGGGAAATTATACACACACATATATGTAGTAATCAGTTTTTAAATTATTTTTGATCAAATCAGCTAAAAATAATTGGTTATTTCATTAGGATAGTGGGGCACTGGCCAATTGAAGGCCTACTCTTTAGAGTATGTTTAACATGTATTGCCTGCTCTCTATCTCTATTCAGACTTGCTGAGCTTACCTCAGGATATGAGTGAAGGAGCTCTTTTCTTCTCCTCTTTGGAAAACCAAAGGTATCCTTTGATATTAGATTGCAAGGACTTCAAGACAAGGACTGTCTTTTGCCTCTTTTTGGATCCCAGATACTTAGCACAATTTCTGGCACATAGTAGGCTCTTAAGAAATGTTTGTTGATTGACCATTTCCTACTGGATTATTGCAAAATGATGCTAAACTCTTTAGATATCTGTTGAACCAGAAATAAATATGTATATAGAAAGCTCAAATGAATTCTCTCTGTCTCTCTTTCTCTCCCCTTTGTAAAGTAAGACAAAAATTACTCTATCCCTCTATGTTGGTCCCTCTCTCCAATAAGGCAGTCATGTATCCTTGAATATGCTGTTGTAGCTTCTTTGCTAACATTTTATTCTCCATTTAAAAAATATATGTCATATTTATTCTTTTCTGATTTCGGTGCTTTGAATTTCAGAATAGAATAGACAAGGATACAAACCTCTAATCTTTGAATAGTGGAAAGTGTCATACAAGCATCCCATTAGCAACTGGAACCACTGACCTTAGTAGCCAACTTTGGTGAAGCTCTGTTCCTGAGGAAGCTCAGGGCTTGAATTAGGTTACTGAATTGACCTGTCAACGGAGACATCATGTTCTATAGGAAAGAGCAATTCATCCATCTGTTGTACCACACCCAGAAGTAGTACACATAAAGTTACAACTTATTAGCTATGATGAATTATGCAAGAAGTGTATTGTAATGAATATCATTCAGGAAATATATGATCATAATAAGATGTAGGACATGTCTGTAGGAGCAGGAAAGAAGATGATGGGAAGGAACATGGTGCAGCTAACAAACACTGACTCAAGTCAGAGTACTTGAGTTCATGTCTAGGCTATGCATCTTATTACTTTCAGGACCAGAAGGTATACTCTCCTCCTTCCCAGTTTGCTAAAAAAAAAAGTTTTGTAGCAACATATTTTTAAATAAATATTAATGCCTTAAAAAAATCTCATCAGAGTTTTCCCTAGTACCTCTCTCATTCCCCCTCCAAGAGAACCATTTTATATAATAGATATAGTGTTTTTAAAGACAACACTAAGAAAAAAATCAGCTTATCTGATCAATTCATTGAAAAAGTTGTAGCAATTTCTTTAAGTCTGAATCTACTCTCCCCAGAGACTAAGTATATGAGAAGAGGGGAGGGTTTGCCCCCCATTCTCCGAGTTTAGTAGGATATTGTTGCACTTTGGTTCTTAGATATTTTCATTAAATATTTCTTTGTAAAATGCAATTCTTATGGCTATTTCCTAGCTCTACGCCATTAATATGTAACTCCTTTGGTTTAAGAAGCCTTGATATATTATCCAAAGGGCTTTATGGACTGAACCTAGTGTTGCACTAGCAAGCTTTATGTTTATACTTGGTAGCTTACAAAGGACCTACTTTTACTCTGTTGGTATATAACCTTTTCCAGGAGAGGAACAAAGGTCTTTTTCTTAAAGTTTATTCTTACAAATATATTCAGGTTAATTTAGAGCTACCACCAGTTTGGCTTATAGATCATTGTTTATAGTGAACTTTTAGAAAAATAGATTAACTTCTGTGCCCCTAAAGCCATTTCCTTTTGAGCACTGCTGAATTCACACTTCACTTATGCTGAGTAGTGAATTTTCTGTGGCAAAGATCTGATCAGAAATGATTTCTCAGTGATGCTTTGACATTTTCAAATGGTTAAATTCTTGTGCATTTTTTTGAGTAGAAGTTAAAGACTATCACAATGTAGGAGAGGCTATTAAAGTCATGACTAACATGGACTATTAGTCATGGAACTAAGGTTATAAATAGGACTCTACTCTAGAAAAGTGGAGACTTTAAGCATGAATCCCTGGGTTAAAAAAAATTAATGGATATATAGTTTCTAATGTTGACATTCTTTAGATACAATAACCCAAAAACATTTTCTGAAATGAGCTATGAGAAACAAATACTGTGAATTTACAACATGTAAAAATCATCATTTTCTTGCTTCTAGACATGCAGGATAAGATGAACTTTCACTGATAATTACTGACTTACTCTTGGGGAGTCCTGGTCCAGTATATGTGTTATATGCAGGGCTTCAAATCTTGTTTTTTCGACAGTAGTTAATTTAACCAATCATCTAAAGAGTGAATAAATCACAATTGGACTTTTACTAGCTAGTTCAAGAACTAAGGCTAAGTTAGTCATTCTTTCATTGACATGCATTTATTAAATATATTTTGCAGAGCACTTTACTAGACCTTAGGGAAATATGAAGTTTAAAATAGACGTGGTTCATATATTGAGAAGAACTTTATAAACTGATATAGAATGAAGTGAGTAGAACCAGAAGAACAGTTTAATACAATGGAAACAATATATAGAGAAACAACTTTGAAAGACCATCATACTTTGATTTATGCAATAATAAACTATGAATTTAGAGGACTAAAGATAGATCATGTTACCTACCTCCTACCAGAAAGGGGATGAACTTAGGATCTAAAATGATACATACTTTAGACTTGGCTAATATAAGAATTTACATCACTGGAATATACAGTTTTGTAATGAAGGTTTTATTTTTTTTTTATTAAAATGTTTTTTTGGAGGGACAGTGGGAGAGAGAGGTAATAAATAAAAACAAACAGACAGACAGACAGGTGAATAGAGATATGTTTTCCTACCCAAAAGGAGCTTACAATAATAAGAAATAAGAAATATAGGGGCGGCTAGGTGGCGCAGTGAATAGATCACCGGCCCTGGAGTCAGGAGTACCTGAGTTCAAATCCAGCCTCAGACACTTAACACAAAAACCTAGCCATGTGACTTTGGGCAAGTCACTTAACCCCAACTGCCCTCCAAAAAAAAAAAGAAAAAAAAAAGAAATAAGAAATATAAATATAGCTGAAATTACTAGGGACAGATATCTGATACATTTGGTTAGAAATTGAATTCCTGATAATGAAAATTTAAAATAAAAATTGAAGGTAAGGGAGGAAATACCAAGATAAAATTATGTAGCCAGATAATATAGAGGAAACTAGGCATGACAGGAAGAAAAATAGCACGTGATGCATTTAGTAATTGACCAATACAATAACTGAGAAAAGAGTTTGTCACAATACTTATAACTGTAGGTATCTATATATATCAATGTATGGGGTATTTATTTCAGAATTTGAAATTTTAATGTAGGAATGGAAATATGACCTCATGACTATAATTTTATCTTGACTGAATGGAAGTCATGCCTGAAATATTGTAAACTGTTTTAAAATATATTCACAAAGATTTAATTAAAGAGTAGCTGACCAACATTTCTTATGGAAAGGTGAGAGTTGGTCTTAATCCATCAATCACTTAATCAGCTAGCATGTATTCAGCACCTATTATTTGCCAGGCACTATTCTAAATGGTGGGGATACAAAGAAAAACAACAGGTAGTCCCTCTTCTCAAAGCATCTGACAATTGTAATTCAATGTAATTCAAACAGTTATTGCACAAACAATAAATGGACATTATCTCAGAGGGTAAGCACCAAGATTTAAAGAGGACCTGGGAGCTTTGGATTTTGCAAAGGTTCCTGGCTGGTGGTTGTTTTGTTTTGGGTTTCCTTTAGGAGATGATTATTGGATTCTTTCTCTTTTTACTTTATCTTCATGATATAACATATTAAGCATTTTATCATTATTTAAAATATAACTAAGATCATATTTTTGATAATGGCTTTCAAATAAGTCCAGTGTTTCATGAATTATCTCTCTTTGATCTGTTTTCCTGATCAGTTGTTTTTTTATATCAAATACCTTAATTTTCTTCTATTAACTCCTCCGCCCCCCAAAAAAACCTTTTGATGGTTTAATATTTCTTGTTCTCTCAATGAGTCAATAAGTTTTGTTTGGTCTATTATACTTTTTTTTAAGGAGTTCGTTTCTTGGGAAAGGTTTTGTACCTATTGTGCTAAGCTTATTTTTTAATATACTTTTTTTTACCCAAATCTTTCTTCCAAAGCTCTTATTTTTTCTCCAAATCTTTCTTCTAGCACTTTCATTTAATTTAATGAACTTTAACAAAAAACAATATCTTGTTTCATTTCTTCCTAGAATTCTAATTATGCTTGAGGTCAAGCTATATTTTTCCTTAAGGCTTTATTTAGAGGTGTTGTGGGGTCATTCTCTGCTGCTTCCGGATTTTGACTAAGGTTCTCTGACATTATAATATGTATTGGGATTTCTTGTTTACTAATTCTTCTAACTTTACTTTATGGTTTAGAACATTATGTTAGTATAGGCACTCTTTGGATGGGTATGAGCCTGGCTTATTTTATCTTAGGTTTTGTCACTATGTGCTTTTGTTACTGAATGCTGTGCTCTTTAAGGATCATGGAGGTACTTTAACTCAAGGACCTAGTCTTTAAGTAAGTCCTGTGTGGTAAAATCAAGGACAAGGTCTTATCACTGTCTTCCTAGGTCTCAGGTTTTGGACCTTGATTTGTGTCTTGGCAACTGGGCTATAAGCTTGTCTTTGTAAGGTTCTCTAATGGACAGTGCTTGATTCCAGCCCCTATCAGCTAGCTGTAAGGCCCAGCAAGATCAGATCAACTGCATTGGTATTCTATTTCTTTTCTGGGCCAGAGATTAAGTCCCCAGTTGACTCTTAGGCGTCTGCTGATCTAGCCCTGTTTTGGTTCTGGGATGAAGCTGGTAATCCTCCTTGGGAGACTCTGGGTTGTTTGTCCAGTCCTGTGTGGGCTCTCAGTGGAGAGTCCCCCTGGTAGACTAAGCACAGCTGACCTGGGCCCAAGATTACAAACTGTTATGGGCTGCCCTGTATTACTCCTCTGTCCTAGCCCTGTTCATAGGGCCTGAGTTCTCTACCTTGCCCTTCTGTGAAAGCTGGCCTGGGCAGAGCACTAAGTCTCTGATTCCAGTCCACTCATTTTTTACATCCTAAGAGCACATTCTCTCTAACCCCCTCTACTCTGCCCATCCCCCAGCATTCAATCCTGGGTTCTCTTTTCCCTGTATACTATTTCACTTAGTCATCTGATCAGTTCCTTTGTAATTGTCATCTCTATGAAAATGACTTTTAGATGTGCTTGTCCAACCTTAACTTTTCTCCCAACTTCGTCTTACATTTCTAGCTGCATATTAGACATCTGGAAGTGGATGCCCTATATACGTCTTAAACTCAATACATTTAAAACACACTATGTTACAAACTCTTTCTTCTTCCTAATCTTTCTATTACACTCAAGGGCTGCTGCTTGTCCTTTGTTTTCAAAAAGTACCAATGACATCATAGGGCTGTGAATGTTGTCAATTGATTTGTGAATGAAGTATATTTAAATGAAGCACAGTTGCACAAAACTGTCAGCTTTACTCTCTCTTTCAAAGTCATAAAAGTCCAGGGGCAAGATAATAGTTAAGATACCTAGCAATTACCCCAGATATAGTGATGCATTCTCTGTGTCTTTGATATCTGATCAAGCTCTAAGCACTCCACAGCACCTGCTTCAGTCTCCTTCATAGCCATTGGAACAAGTTATTCTCACCCACCCATTCTACCAAGGTAAGTATTGATACACTTGAGGTAGACATCCTCCTAACTCAAACCAGTAGGTTTGAGAAATGTTGGTTACCCTCAACTTTGTTTAGCTTATCTGCTTAGATGGTTTTGCTAGAGTATGGCCACTGGGCATGCTACAGCTTCTTTGAGCCACAGATGAGAGCTGGATGGAAGATACTAAAGGTGAGTGAGGAGCTATGAAAATGACTTGGCAAACCTTCATACCGTAAGTGCTAGTCCTCCTTGAACACCCCAAATACAGTGAATATGGTTTCCCTAGACAGTAGTTAGGGACAGTGGGAATCTCATTTATCCATTCATGTGTGTCACTAATTAGATGACAAGAGTCAAGGATGTCACCCAGACTTGCAATCTAAGTGTCCTTAATTCTTTGCTTTCTCTCGCAATGCCCCCTATACCCAATTAGTTTTCAATTTATGCTCTTTCTACCTTTGTAACATCCTTCATATATGCCCCCTCCTCCCTTTTAAATTTCAATTAGCCTAACATAGCCCCTCATCACCTAATGTCTGGACTATTGGAATACCATGATGGCTGTCCTCCTTGTCACAAGTGCTTCCCCATTCCAATTCATCTTCCATTCAGCTATGAAACTGATCTTCCTAAAAGATAGATCTGATCATATAATTTCCTGATTCAATAATATTCAATGGTTCCTTGTTACCTCAAGGATCAAATATAAAACCATTTATTTGACTTTAAAAACATTTTGTACTTCTGTGCCTTTCTAATTTGTTTATATCTTATGTTGCTTCATTTACTTTGCAATCTACTGATAATGGCTTCTTGCTGTTCTTTGCACATAACAACCCATCTCGCAGGTAAGCTTCTTTTACTGGTTATCCCCTATACCTAGAATGCTTTTCTTCTCCATCTCTATCTCTTAGTTTTCCTGCCTTTTTTCAAGTCTCACTAAAAGCTCTGCCTTCAACAGGAAGTCTTTCCTAGTTCCCTTTGACTTTTACTGTATTTTTTCTGAGGCTACCCCTTGATTTACCCTGTACATATCTTTTCTTTATATAGCTGTTTCTCACATTAGACTGTTAGCTCTTTGAGGGCAGGATCTGTTTTTTCGATCTTTCTTTGTATCCCCAGAACTTATCATAATACCTGATGCATAGTAGGTACTTAATATAAACTCATTGACTTGACTAGTGTAATAGTAATCAGTTTATCAGATACTTAGCACATAGTAACTTAGAGCTAAGTAGCACTTAGTAACTTAGGGCTAAGTATGGAAGGTGGGAGCCCTGTTCATTATTGAGAAGTCATGAACTCCCCTGTTGACAGGAAGAAGGCTATTGGCTGAGATAGGAAGCCAGTGCTGTATATAAAGAAGAATTCTAGAGACAGAGGGACAGAATTGGAATTGGCTCCTCAGTGAAGGAAGACTCATGGAGACTGAAGCCAGCTGAGAGAGAGAGAGAGAGAGAGAGAGAGAGAGAGAGAGA
>JAQQSW010001288.1:0-19880 GCA_028646575.1 Pseudocheirus occidentalis
TAAGTCTGAGAAATAAGGGCAAAACATCTATCTGTACTTTCAATTTTTAAGGAGCTATGTGGCAGGAGGTGGATCTCTGGAAGCACATTGTTTTTCTCCAGATTTACTTGGCATAAAAGAGACTGGAATCATTTTGTCGTTTTCAACAATATTGCTCCATTTCTACTCATGGCTCAGAACATTACCTTGTCAAGAAAAATCATCACCTGGAAGATATAAATATGTTTATAACATTTTTATGGGCCCCCACTAATGGATGCATGTCATCAAGACAAACCATTTTAGTATAATTTTTTGTTCAACATGCTGATGTTACGGAGTTTATGTGAGATATTCCATTTATGAGGGCATAGAAATTTACATATAAAGTGGAGTAGTCCACAAAAGTGCCACAGCCTTAAGTTACAATTGAGCAGGACACACATTACTTTAAGATCCCAATGCTATTTTTTAGCTATAATATTTCTCCAAGGTATCATATTTCCACACATAAACATAATTTAAAAAAATAATAAGCTAAATTACTTGAGATGTACTTGTTTATTCTGTTAAAATGTTGTTTCATTTTCCCTAATATTTTAGAATCTTTATGGGATGACCTTAAATGTTTCTCAGTCCAGGTGCTGTTGACTACTAGGAGTTATAAAAAACAACCTTCTTTCAAACATAAGGCAAACTGTGAAAGTTATTGCTTCATCCAAAAAATGTTATTACTGTAATTAGTTGATTGTGTGATCTCTCATTTAAATGAGATTTAAACTTCGCATATCAAAAGTGAACCAGGAATTCCATCAAGTTCAGTGACTAACTATTTGAGCACTAGAATTAACCAGGATTTGCTACCATCTTTAAAAAAATGTCTCTCTCTAATGCTAACCTTTCCCTTAAAAATTTCCCCCTCCTTTTCCATTACCGTGCATCGGACCCTCGCTCAATTGTTATATTCTCCTCAAGTAATACCACCATTTTGCCAGACTATTATCACGAAAGATTCAAATTACTCAATTTATACCTTGATATTACTCACTTACTTAATATAAGATTAATTAACCAAGTTCATTACTCATTATTCTTGAAAATGGACTGCTTGCTATTGACATTTTTTCCTTCTTTCACATCACCTGGTCATTTCATCTGCCCCCCTTCTATCAAAGGTTCACAGATTTAAACTCAGAAAAAAATGGTAAAGTAAAAAGGCTTTACACATGAGTAAAGTGAGGCACAAGAAAATTTGATGATTTTTTCTGAGGCCCACAGTTGCTGGGTGTCCATGGTGAGATAATACCCTCTAATACCAAGTATAATGCACTACCCACACTCCTATACTGTCTTATCTCTCCAAGTGGTCTTAGGTTTCTCATGAATTCGACCATTTATGGGAACTCCTTTGCTCTTTCTATAAATAACAGCAGGAAGGAAACCAGAAACAACAGCAGGTCATGATATCCCTTTCCTTCTCTTGACATACTATTTGCGATTATTGTCAGCAAGTCCATGTGCTTCCAGTGCACCAGGTTCCTCTTTGCCTCTCCCTGCATTTTTAAATATATATATATGAAAATAAATTAAAATCCTTGAAGAAGAAATTAATCATAAAATAATATACATTCTTTGAGTGGAGGGGTAGTGACATGCATTATATTTATAATGGGCTCCAAGTCTTCTTTAGTGCCCACAACAGGTGGAGTAGCAGTACCTCAGTATCTCAAATTTGATAGAGACTTCAAAGTCCATTGAGTTCTTCTTATAGCTAAAAAAGAATAACCTACTCAGCTTATTAGCTAATGGTCCTTCAGGTATTTGTTAAATAGTTCTAGTGAAAGTGAACCCACAGCTCCTTCTTTCTTATAGGTTGCCCCTTTCCACAGATGTCCTCCCAGAAATCTGTCAATATTCGTGTATGAGGTACTGAAGTAGTGATGAGTAATCCAATGTTTGGGATCCCAGATGTTTGTCATGTGCCATTCAGGTGAGGATCTAATTATCCTTGTCTTTGAGCAAGCATCTCCAAGTATGAAACACTCTCATTTCAAACTCTCTTGAGTTCCCTTCACTTTAACTTCTGATACCCTTTACTATAGCACTTTCCTTTGCCTTGTAATAATACATAAGTTTCTAAAGATTACCAACAAGATCACAGAATGGAGAGACGAGAAAAAAACAGATAGATAAGCTATCACCCAGTGATCCCTAAAAAAGGATTTGCCATACTAAATACCCAATGGATAGTCACCAATCCTATGTTTTAGAATCTCCAATGAACAGGAACCCATTTAGTTCTGTAAAATAATCATATGTCTATGGTCACTTTTATATCAAGTATAACTGTCAAAACATTATCTTATATTTTACATAAATTTTGAAGGTATTCATGTTAATTATCTCAGGTAAATGGATCAGTAGAATAGACTTGGTATCCAAGATAGTAATAAATAACCAGGGCAAAGTAGTAATTGATAAACTCAAAGATTCATGTTTTTGGGAAAAAAAATCACTTTTTGACAAAAACTTCAGGGAAAACTGGAAAGCAATTTGGTAGAAACTAGATATATACCAACATCTCACATGATATACAAAGAAAAGGTCAAAATGCAAACCTGATTTAGACACAAAGACTGGATACCATAAGCAAACTAGTAGAATGTGTGATAGTTTATTTGTCGTAGTTATGGAAAACAGAAGAATTTTTAACTAAACAATAGAAGAGGAACATTACAGTATATAAAATGAATAATTTTGATCAGATCAAATTTTTAAAAAATGTACAAACAAAACTAATTCCGTCATACTTAGAAGGAAAACAGAAAACTAGAGGATAATTTCTCTGATAAAGGCCTTATTTGTCAACTATATAGAGAACAGAATCAAAATTACAAGAATACAACTCATTCCCCAATTGCTAAATTGTCAAGGGATATAAACAAATAGTTTTCAGATTAAAAAATCAAAGTTTTCCCTAGTCATAACAAAATGCTCTAACTCACTATTGATTAGAGAAATACAAATTAAAACAAGTCTCAGATATCATTACACACCTGTCATATTGGTTAATGCAACATAAAAGAAAAATGACAAATATCTGTATCTCAAAGAAATGGAAAAAATGGAATAAGAGCTATATCTAGAAAAATATTTCTAGCAGCTGTGTGTGTGTGTATGTGTGGTGACAAAGGATTAAAAATTTAGGAAATTTTTAATTTAAAATTGAGAAATTAATTTAGGAATTTAATTTTAGGAAAAATTTAGGAATTAAAAAAATTCCAATCAATTGATGAATGACTGAACAAGTTGTGGTATATGATTGCAATGGAATACTATAGAGCTATAATAAAAGATGAGCAGGATGCTTTCAACAAAACCTGGAAAGATTTAGATGGACTGATGGAAGGTGAAACATACAGAATCAGGAGAACATTGTATAAAGTATCAACAATGTTCTATGATGATCAGCTGTGAATGTCTTAAGCTATTCTCAGTGAAGAAATGACTTATGACAATTCCAAATCACTTACCATGAAAAATGATATTCCCCTCCAGAGGAAGCCTGAGTACAGATTGAAGCATATATATGAATACATGCATACACACATGCATATATACACACAATATACACACATATAAATATGCATATCCATATATACATACATATGCATATAGACACACCTTATATATATAAATACACAAACGGACACACACAAATATATACATATACATTTTGGGGTTTGGGGGATATCTTTGTAATGTTGAAAATTATTTTTACATGTATTTGAAAAAATAAAAGATTAAAAAAATATCCCTATTTGAGGAAAAATTGAGACTTCAGAGAGTATCAGTGACTTACTTCAAATTATCATTATTGGGTAAGCCAGGAAAACAAAGCAGGCAGTGCTGTGCTCAAAAAAAATTAATAATTCATTTTTTCAATCATTATCCCTTTTTGTAATTTTTTTTTGTATTATTAACATTTGTCTATCACTTTCTTAAGACTAGACAATGAATGACAACAACAAATCAAGGCCTGATTTGTAGGGTTTGCTGATCTCTCTGGGATAAATATCCTCACTAAAACTTAATAGTCTGGTTTTAGCACACCCCTGAATGTAGATCTCCCAATTCTCTCTCGGCTCAGTTTTTTAAAATAGATCATGCTGTCATACAAAACTACTAGTGAGTATCCTTACTTACATAAGCAGATCCTCTGACTTCTGACAATGATGAATGAGAACTTATAGTTATTCTTATTATTTCATGATTTAGGGTAAAGAGAACCCCAGAATTCTAAAACAATTCCAGTTTCATAAAAGAAAGAATTAGGCTTGTTAATGAGTCACTACAAAAACATTATCATGTATATTGAAATTGAACTTGCGGGGTGGCTAGGTGGCACAGTGAATAGAGTACCGGCCCTGGAGTCAGGAGTACCTGAGTTCAAATCTGGCCTCAGACACTTAACACAAAAAACTAGCCGTGTGACCTTGGGCAAGTCACTTAACCCCAACTGCCCTCCAAAAAAAAGCAAAAAAAAAAAATATATATATATATATATATATACAAAGAAGAAATTGAACTTGCTCTTCTCCCACTGACTACTCTACCACTAGTCAATACAGTAAGTTTATAAGTAGCTAGTAAAAAGTAACAATGGTGAGAAGTACGATTGCACTGGGGAACATACAAATCACTATCCAACTGTCCTATAAATTAAATGAGAATAACAGTTATGTGAAAGCTGCCTCATAAATTGGAGAGCACAGGAGCCAGTGGAAACTGTCTCATAAATTCACTAAGGCCATATCCTGAGACTCTGTTAAATGAAGGGAAGCCAGATAAGCTTTAATGTAAGGGCTACTTGCTTTGGCTAAGTCTGTAAGCTGCAGATAAGTTCCAGACATGTGCAAGAAGATCAGCAAAACACTAGGGAAGCATTATGCTTATAAATTAATCCAAATCCTAATCCTATTGCTGATAACATTGAGATGATAGGGGTAAATTAATGAACTAAACCAAGAATGGCATGGATAAGTGTTAGTTCACCCACCTCCACCAAAAGCCTATAAAATGAGATCTCAAACTCTTGTATCTCCCAACAACTCCTCCATCTGGTAAGGGTACTTATTGCCTACACTCCCAACTCTTATCTGCAGCTACTTAAGTCACTATATATCTCCCCTTCCTCATTATTGTCTCTGCTGCTGCCTCCCACCTTCTATCACCTGTAGTACCACCTCTGTACCCTCTGTGTCTTATTAAAGTGTTATTGAAACATTGCTCCTCATTTATTGTCACTGTGCTCTTTCCTGGAAAATACTGAAAAAACTGAGTGTGCCAGCCACCCTCAACTTAAAGGAATCCCTAAATGGTTCTGTGCTTTTCCTCATAAACTGGGAACACCAGAAGTAAGAATACATGCTGCCAATAATCACTTTTTCTATGAATTAATTGGTAGAAAGTAAGAGTTGACAGCTGATCCACATGTTTCCTGTACAAAAAGATTTTCCCCCTTTCCTTGGGTTGCAATATATTAATTGATAGTTCCATAAATTAATAACAATTCATCATGAGTCAGGCCCTGCATACTGGTTTTTAGTTTGAGAAATATTACTTAGTGAGAGGTAACAATGTTTAATTTAAAAGTACAAAGTATTTAAGCATTAAGGAAGAGTTTAGAAATATTTACTGGAAAACCAACACAAGTATGAAGACAGACTAGAAGCACTTAGCAGCATGTTCTTTGGGGCACTTCTGAGATTAGAATTCTAAATATGGAGAGATATTTGTCTATGTCAACTATGAATTGATACTTAGTAAGCAGAAAATAATGGTAACTAGATGGATTTTTATAGTAGTGTACTTTCAGTGATATTAAGAATTTAGAATTTTCATGTTTTATTTTAAGACTAGTAACATTTCAAGAAATGAAACTGGTTAGCTATTAAAACCAACTAACAGGGAAGAATCTAATCTCACTATTTTTTTTCTTTATGTACTGAATTTATTTATTTATTTTTCATTTTCAACATTCATTTCCACATGATTTGACATTTCAAATTTTCTCACTGTCTCTCCCCAACTGCCCACCCTAAGATGGCAAGCATACGGATTACCCCTTACTACAGTTTGCCCTCCCTTCTAGCCCCCCATTAACCCTCCTCTTAGTCCTTTCCCCCTTGCTGTCTAGTAGGGAAAGATAGATTTCTATACCCCAGAGCCCATATATCTTATTTCCAAGTTGTGTGGAAAAGCTATTTTTAACATTCATTTTTAAAACTTTGAGCTCCAAATTCTTTATGCAAAACATTTCCATAGCAGTCATATGTGAAAGCCTAACTACATTTCCCTCCCTCCTATCCTAATTTCCATTTATTTTATTATCTCCTTTGATGCTGTCTCTTTTCAAAAGTGTGCGCTTCTGACTATCCCCTCCTGCAAAATCTGCTGTAATGCCAAGCAAAGGCAACTTCCAAGGTTCAGATTATAAGCATAGAAAACTTCATTTATTCAGTGACAGATTAAGACAAAACATTCACAGAACAGAGAAAATCAAAATGCAATGTAACTCATTCATTTCACAAGTAAGTTCTCAACTTAACTGCAAAGTACCAAGGTCTAACTATCCCACCCCTGCCCAGTACATTAGTCAAAGTAGCCCATTCCAGGGCAGTATATTCATTTAGTCAGTCAAAATTTCTCTTCTCAAATGGAGATTAGTTTCCAATCATAAACAAAGTACATTCATTTGGTCAATCACAGAATACAAAAATGTCAAAGTATTCCTGTCCCTGGATCAAAACTGAATTACAGTACCATCCATTAATGCCAAGCACTTAATCACAGCATTCAGTGCCCAAGGAGAGGTCCTTTCTTTATCTTGACAAGAGGCAAGTATTCAGCAATCCCTTTTCTTGGGGAGATTAGGCTCAATGAAGCCACAATATATATTGCTAGTGTCCTTATCAAGTCACTCTCTGCCTGCAGAACAGTCTCAGGACCCCTCAGAACATCAGCAAAGCCCTGCAAGGGTTTCTGTAAACATGCAACAAGAAAATCCTTCTTCAGGGCTTCTGAACCAACAGCAAGGTTCCAGGACCTGTAGAACAGCACAACCACCCTTTACCAGCAAGTGAGTCTAGCAAAACATCATCAAAACAGACAAAATATTGGGGTCACAGTCATTCCTCCTCAGTTCTTGGCAGCTCCAGCTGGCAGTTCTCAAAAGCCCTGGGCAGCTTCAACTGGCCCGCAGCAGTCTTTCTCTCAGCAAATCTGGCCTCCTTTCTTTGGGCCTTCTCTCTAATTGGGCTTCTCTCTAAATCCATGACTCCACTCAGTTCAGCCCTCTCTCTTCATGTCAACAAGTCCATTCCACAAGTGGGATTCACAAGCTCTGGCTTTTAATACTCAACCCAAAAAACAAGCCACTATAGGGGGTCTTTAAATTCTATTACCGTTACATCTACCCCATCTTCTATCATCACACTGTCTTATACCCTTCACCCTGCTTTCCTGTAGGGTAAGAAACCAAATCGAGTGTACATGTTTTCCCTCCTTGAGCCAAATCCAGTGAGAGTTTGAGAAGGTTGACTCATTTCCCTCAATCTCCCTGCTTTTACCCTTCTTTGTAACAGCTTTCTGTTACAGGACTGATTTATTTAAATATTATTTGACAATATATCTATTGAGGCATGGTTTTTAGTCATACATGGCTATATAGATGGATAGATAGATGTGTACATAAATGCACACTTAAGTCTAAGTAAACAGAGAGTGATAAAGGGATACTGACATATAAAGATATAGATGTGTTAATAGTGTATATATTGTGAATATTAAAACTTTACCTGAAAATTGAATACAAGGATATTTTCCACATCTAAGCCCATTCCTTTCTACCTTAAATGTGTATTTTTATGCATATAAAAGTTTTGCAGTTTTGTGTAATCAAATTTAGGAACTTTGTTTTTTTTTTTATTGTCTCAATACTGTGGTTAAGAATGAATTTCATCCATAGCTATAAAAATATTTGTTCTATTAAATTTCTCATTTATTATCTGTCTCATATGATCTTTAATATGGACATTTTACATCCATTTTTAATTTATTGTGGAACATATAATGTATGACGTCATAAACTTGGGTTTTTTTGTATGTGTGTGTGTGCCATACTGCTTTGTAGTTTTAAGAGTACTTTTTCATTAAATAGATAAGTATTGCCTAATTAATTATGTTTTCTAGTTTAGAGAACACTCAGTCGTATTCCATTGTTTTTTGGTTCTCCCTTATCTATTTTATTCCACTGATTTTGTTATTTTTTATAATCAGTAACAGTTTTTTTTATTATCACTGTTTAATAATACCTTTAAATCATTGAAGTGGTATTTCTTTTTCATCCCTCCATCCCTATAACATTTCTTTATTTCCCTTGATATTCTAGGTAGTTTGTTTCTCCAAATGAAGCCTGAATCTCATTACTTTTTGAAATACTGCAAAATATCTCTTTCATAGTTTGGTTGGTAAAGCATTAAAATTGGAAATTAACTTTGAGAACATAGTCGCTATTTAATGACTTAGAACTGTTCCACCATGAGCACTGAATATTCCTCTATATATTTAAGTTTTTTATTTCCTTAAGAACCATTTCACATGTTAATATTTCAAAGTATTTTATGTGTTTTGATAGTTTGTTGATCAAATATAATATGTATTTTCTAGTTATTTTTAGAGGTATTTCCTCTTCCACTTCCTTTTCTTTGGTTATCTAATTATTCCCCTCTCTTCCCACCTCTCTCAGAGTTAAACAGTTAAGTAAAATCCTCTTGTTGAAGTCCCCTTCAATATGTAGGAAAGTCTATATGTGTGAATGTGAATGGAAGTGAAAGAGATTAGAATGACAATAAAGGAGCTGCTGGGTGGATTCCAGAGCATAAGTCTATACTTCCTTTAGAGAAGTTTCAACACTGTGTGGATCCTGGTGGGGTAGGAATTCCCAGTAAATTTAGAAGGAATTAATTTTCTCTGCTTAGTCATTAGGTTGTTATTTTATTGATTGTTCTTCATGAAGTAGCCTGTGGAGACAGCTACTTTATTTCTAGCACATAATTCTTATTTTGGAAGTTTGTGAGACATTGTAAGGATTGGAGAATATATCTAATACTCTATCTTGTGAGACCCACAAGTGTCAGCCATTAACTTTAAGGGAAGAACTTTCCACTCATACTTTGCTCAAATTTTTAGGAAGTTTCACTTATGTTTTTCTTGACATGAAACCTATATTAATTTCTTTGCAACCACTGTTTTTGGCTTTACTTTCTAGAATCAAGCAAAATAAGACTAATTCCTCTAATACATGACAGGCCTTACTTGAATATAGCTATCATAACATTGTTAAACTCTATTGGTAGTTTATTAGGGTAAAACATGATCAAATTTCAAAAAAAGTTATAGGGAATAAAAATAAATAAATAAAAATAATATAAAACATAATGAACAAATAAATAAATACATAAATGAAACTCCCTCTTTCTCATATGGTTATCATAGTTAAGAATTAAATTGAATTGTCTCCACATACTTAAATGCTCCATCACTATCAATTATGCTGCCTCAGTCTCCATTTACTGAAATACAAAATAGACAAGAAGAAATTATACATGTATCAATGAATGAAAAATCAAGTGCAAGGTACAAACACACATCTCCCATTAAAGGAATTTAAATTGGATTTTGTTTTAATTTTCCAAATTTTTAGCAGGATCCTGATAGTGAAACATCAATGAACCTAGACATCAATATCTTGAATAGAGGATATTTCCATTTCCTTCTGAATACACTTGTCTATAAATTCATCAGGTCCAAAGAAACAGACAAAAAAAAGCCACTTTACTTATTTTCTGGGTAAATCCAAGCTCTTGACAAATGAACCTATATCACTTAAAGTTGCTATTTCAAGCAATAGCTAAAGAGCAAACATCTGGAATACTCAATAGAGTTGTGATCTTATCTTATTTAAATAATAGAGGGTAAAGAGATATTTCTGAAAATTATCCTTATCTTTTAGTCAAGGAATTCTCTAATTGCACTCAGCTGAGCTCCATCAAATTCCCCTCCAACCAATTCAAAAATAAAGTCTCTAATAAAATTTATGAGCAGCAGAACCACCAAAAGTTTAGTTGAAACAATTTTCCAGCCCAAGACAACTTCGGAGAATGGTGAGAAATGTCTTTTTCACCTGGGTTGTGGTCAGGACTGGAGCTTAGCTCAGGCCTGCCTTTATACTGGCAGTGGGCCTTGGAGGCATCTACATTAGCAGAAGCAGATGCTTCAGAAGTTTTCAGCCCACAGATGGTGGGGCAGGTGGGTTTGGAAAACTGATCGGTATGACATTCCAGAGTACCCTTGGCTACCTCTAAGTTCAGAACTTTTTTCATTGCCCATATGCAGTTCTGGGTTACAAGTCTAGGGCCAAAATGAGTCACAGCACTCCGGCCAGGGGGCAACAATACAGAGAGGAGTGCTTGTGCTCCCTCACAGTGGATAAGGTACCCTTGTCACAATTCCAAGACAGAGGGAAGCAGTAGCACCTGGGGCATCAGGAGAGTTGGGTACCTGCTCACAATCACAGAGCTAGGAAAAGAGCTAGCACTGGTGGCAATAGAAGAACAAGCTCCATCCTGGGGAAAGGCAGGAGTACAGGCCAGAAGAGCCATGAATATTCATTTTCTTTGATCATACCCCTTTGGAAGCATTGAACCAACAACTAGTTTTAAAAATGACAGAAAGTACTGAAATAGGGGCAAAGAATTGGAAATTGAGGGGATGCTCATCAGTTAGGGAATGGATGAAAATGTTTCAATATATAATTGTGATGAGATACTACTGTGTTATGACAAATTATGATTATCATGCTGAAAAAGACTTACAGGAACTGATGAAAAGTGAAATGAACAGAACCAATAGAATACACAGAGTAATGGCAATATTATGGGATGATCAGCTGTGAATGGCTTACCCATTCTCAGCAATGTGATGGCCCAATACAGTTCTGAAGTACTTATAATGAAAAATGCTATTTACTGCTAGAGGAAGAACTGATGGAGTCTCAATGCAGAGTGAAACATGTTTCTTAAATTTATTAAAATTTATTCTTGTGTTTATTTTGGTTTGTATTTTCTTTTGCAACCTGGTTGATATAAACATGTTTTGCACAGCTAAACATGTATAATCTTTAACAAATTGCCTTCTCAAAGAACAGGTAGAGTAAGGATGGAGGGAACAAAGGAGGCAGAAAAATTGGAACTCAAATTTTTATCTTATTTTATGAAATATTTTTTAAATTATATGTAAAAACAATTTTTAGCCTTTACTTTTTAAAATTTGATTTCAAAATTATCTTCCCAACCTCCTTTTCATCTCCCTTCCTGAGAGAGTAAGCAATTTAGTATAGGTTATATATGTACAATCATGCAAAGCATATTTTCTTATTAGTCATGTTGAGAAGAAAATACAAACCATGAAAAGAATAAAGAAATTAAAATCTCTTGAGAAAATTGAATAAAGAAAGGAAACTAAAAAAAAAATTCAATCAGGTTCAAGTCTCTACCAATTCTTTCTCTGGAGGTGGAGAGAATTTTTCCCCATAAATCCTTTGGAACTGTTTTAGATTTTTGTTTTGTTGACAACAGTGAAATCATCTGGAGTTGATTATCACAAAATATTGCTCTTATTGTATACATTGTTTTCCTGGTTCTTCTCACTTCACTTTTCATCAGTTAATGCAAATCTTTCCAAAATTTCCTCAAAGGATCTTCCTCATCAATCTTTATAATACAATGATATTTCCTTACAATCATATACGGCAATATGTTCAGCCATTCCCGATTAATGAGCATCTGCTCAATTTCCAATATGTTGTCACCACAAAAAGAAGTGCTACAAATATTTTTGTACATATAGTAGGTCATATTGAATTTCATTTTTAATTCTACTTGGAATTCAGAGCTAATAGTTTAATTACTGGATGAAAGAGTATGTGCCATTTTGTAGCTCTTTGGGCATAATTCCAAATTGCTCTACAGAATGTTTGGATTAGGAACTCAAATTACATACATACACACACATGCATGCATACACACATACATGCATATGTACATACTTACATACTTACATGCATGCATGTCTATGTAATTAAAAATAAGAATAAGTAAAAAAAATAAGAAACAGAAAGATGGAAGACAAGAATTGAAAAAAGACAGAACCCAGGATATGACTGTGTTTTATATTCTTGTTTTCAATATTTATTTGCTTTATAAAGGGCCTCTAAACCAACAAATTAATTGCACATGCAGCTAACTTCTCTCTGCTTTGCACTCTAAAGTCCTATATACAAAAAGTCTTACTGGTTTTGATAAGACTGATTTTTGATAAGCATAATGATTTATATTTTGTAAATATAGGCAATACATTTGTTTTTTTGTCAGTGAAAATGTAACACCTTGCATTTGAATGTTTTAGTTTTTTTTTAATTCAAGAGAAGTTCCCTCAGTTTATTTCCATGTTTCATTTTCCTCTTCCCATGTCACTTGTCTTCAAGTGTCTTAATCTCTTATTAATTAAAAAAAATATGCATTATATGAAGAGTTACCAAAAGTTGAAATATTCTGTGATTTTAGCAAGTATTCTAAGGAAAGACTAAAATGCCTAGCAGTACCCTGGCAAGAAAAGTGCATGAGTAATGAATGTTTCCTTTTCCACTCTCTGTAATAGGTCTACTGAAATAATATGCACATTTTAGTTCTTGGGGGCATTTTTTTAAATTAATACTAGCTGTTTTGATTGTGAAGGCAATTTTTAGTTTCCAGAGAGCAACAAAATAGATAATTATAAAAATTCTTGCAATATATTAGTGTAGAAAAACACAAGAATATGTTTAGAAAGTAAATATTGGAAAGCCTATCACAAATGTTCTGTAAAAAGGTGTTTCTTTATGCTTCACTTTTGTTAAGAAGTAGGTTTTTTTTTTCTGTCTCCCATTATTTCTTTTGGATTCCTAATTTAAGGAAGTTCCTTCTTAATTGTAATGCTTTCTCCTCAAAAGTCATTGCTAATATTTCACTCCAATTCCTTCTGATATTAGGGCATAAACCCACATTTTTTTAAACTAAAAAAAACCCTGTTTACTCTGATGTGATACCTTTTAAAAGAGAAAACAGAAAAAAAATGAAAAGTAGTTCTTTTTTCCATAGATCTTCTCTCTCTTGATTTTCTTTCTGTTTGTCTGACTGTTTGAAGATTTTTTCATGCCCCCCTTACTCATTAATATTATTCTGTACCTAAAAGGTGTTACCCAAAGCTTTCCCTTTGGTATTCTATCCAATGTTTTTCCCCTACAAGACTCTGTATTATCCCATGGCTTCAACCAAACATCCTATGGATGACTACTATCAATCTATGTGTGTGTGTGTGTGTGTGTGTGTGTGTGTGTGTGTGTGTGTATACATACACACATACATATGTATATATGTCATTTATAAATACATGTGTACATATATATGCAAAGCTATGCACACACAAGCACACTGCATCTATATATGCATCTATGTTTATATTTAATATGTATATACATATCTTTAGTGAGATAGATATCTCAAGTCCTGAACTTGACTCATTTTAGTCATTTCTCAAATTATTAGCCATATGATTGATTCTGCCTTTAGAACTTTCTGTAACTATGCTATGCTAAATATTGTAAAAAATGAACTCATAATCTCCTACCCCTCACTTACCCCCCCAAAAAAACTTCCATTTTATTCTAGATTCCTTATTTATTTTGAAGGTAAAGTATACCGTGGAATTTCAAGGTAAAAATGAATAAATAATGCAGAACAGTAGACTTCTTGTTCAAAGAAACCTGTGTAATGTGCTCCTGGTCATGTTATTCTTCTGTTCTTGATGATTCCACAGAGAAAATGACCACAAACTCATAGAAGAATGTTAGAGATTAAGGCTGTCTTTTTTTCTGTATTGGATTTTATACCTAGAAAAGAGTTGTTTTATTTGAATTCTTCCCCATAAGGGCCATCCTGCCTTTTTTTTCCTTTTATTTGGCAGAGATAAATATTGCAATCTGAGAACACAATGAGAAAACCCTAGGGATAGTGACAGGTGAATATCTTGTCTGGGGTCATATAATCAGAATTTTGTATGCCAAAGGCAAATAATTATTTTCAAAAGTAATAAACTATAATAATAAAGTATGTAGTCATTAAGGCATGGAGTATGTACTTTATAGTCTTTCTCTAGTTTAACAAGTATACTCGAAATAAAGCTGTTTTCCATAGCCATAAATAAAGTGATAACCTCAATTACCCATGCATTAGTTTAAATTGGCATATTGCTTAAGAAATCTACAATTGGATATGTCTGATGAATGACTTAAAAGCAAGCTTTTTTTCCATCCATCCACAATATTGAATTACTGAAGTTTTTGATTTACTAAGACTGTCTTGGTATCAGTGGGAGAATCTATACTAAAAGAGAATAAGTGCTATGGTACTTGGTGTGATAACTAAAAGGCTTCTCTAAATTGATCTGCAAAATGAGCATGTGATTAATTTTGTATGTCAAATAAACATTTAACCACCATGAGTTCTACGAAAGCCCATGTAATCATTATTAATCTACAATCCATTTGTTTCCCTTTGAAGTTTGAGTGCCATTACTAATAATTTGAATTAAAAAAAAATGAAATGCTACTACCAAAAAGAGAAATAAAGTGTCTCTGGCTTCTTGGTGTTGCTTTATTCTATTTCATGCACCAATTTTTTTATGTTTCTTTCTAGCATCTTCAGTTTTATTCTTGCTTAGAAATGGAAGATAATTTGTGATCTGAAACATACTTTCTGCAAAGTGTAACTCATTTCACGTTTCATTATGTGAATAAAAAACCTTAAAGTATTATAAAAGTTCATTTGATAGAATATTCTAACAGGGTAGTGATTTCACACTTTCAAAACTTGTTAACCTTCAGATGAGAAACACAGAAAAATGGGGGAAAAAATTAGACTACCAAAGCCAAATAATACCAGGCAGATAAAAGGCTGACTATATGTGCTATTTAAACACAGAAGTAGAATCTACATGCTTTTAAAAAATCATTTGGTATGTAATGCCATTTATTTCAGAAGTATTCAGCATATATATTCAATGAGACTAAGTAAATATTAATGAATCTATATTTATTCCTTATTTCCAAACTTGGTCACTAACTAATGTCAATCTTCTAATGGTATTATTTATATACATATATATATATAATTTATTCAGAAAATAGTTAAGTGAAAAGACATATTACATACCATACAATACATTTTATAAAGTTACAACAATTCTTTTATAGAAATGAGAATCTATAAGATCAAAATCTCAAGTTAAAAATAAACCAAAGCTTCAAAATTAAAATTAAACTACAGAATAAAAACAGATATGCTGTTTCACAGAACTAGTAACAAAACCATGATGAATGAGCTGTAATTTAAAGTCCACATTTGGTTTATCATACTAATTCTGAGTACTGCATTACAGAAACAAAACTGATAATTTTTTTTTTATTCAGACATGGGCTACCAAAATGATGAATGTTCTAGGAATGAGCATTTGGGATTTAAAAAATGGGATAAAGAATTGGATTGTTTCAATGAGAAATGAGGAAAATTCAATGGAAACAAAAGTACTTGCAAATATTTAATGATTTGTCAGATAGAAGAGTGATTAGACTTTTTTTTCCTGTAAGCATAGAGAGTAAGTAGGGTTAATGTGATAAATTTACAGAAGGTGGATATTCAATCAGCACAAGAAAGAATTACGTAACAATTATAATTGCTAAAATATTGAATGGACTACAGGGGAAGCTACTTCTATGAAAATGCTCAATCAATTAAAAATGCCTCATACTATTTCACATTTATTAAGCATCAATCTTTGTTATATGTTCACATATGAAAGTAAAAAACTTCCTCAGTCAGTAAATGCTTCACTGCAATGTAATAAAGAGATATATAGCAGTAAAAGTCATCATTCTTTATGAACATGGACATTAATAAAATATAAAAGAAAAAAATATAAGTGAGAAGTATTTTTTTAGACATCAAGAAGTGATTAAGAAACGAATTTATAGAAAGGTTGAGTACAATCCTGACTTAAAAATAAAATAGTCATGCAGTTTAAGAATGAAACTAGAAAAAGAGTAACAAAATGAATGAACAATTGAAAATACATGCAAAGATTTGTACAACATATTTGTTCCTTCATAAAAGACAGTGGAGTATTCATATTTGTTGTAATAGTACTAGAGGTACTTATAGAATAAGTAGTAATGTCACTGAAGATATCAAAGATCAAACACATCTGTACCAAACCAAATATTTAAAAAGGAGATTGGTGCTAAAAGCTAAACATTTTTGTGGACATTGATTGATACTCTATTTGTGAATGAGAGGAAAAAATTCCAAAGATAAGGGTAAAGTCTGGCTGTATTGAGAACACAAGCCTCCTTTTAAGTATTTGGGTTCATAGTTTTCTTTATCCTCCACTCCTCATTCTGTTTATTTCATCATACAGTTGACTGAAAGATGAAGAATAAGAAAGACCTCACTTTCATTACTTGTGGTCTAAAAGCAAGATGTGATTTAATAAAGCATTATAACTTCATTAATGTGTCCTCCAACATGGTGGTTTCTCAAACAAGAGAAAATAATGCAGCTTAAAAAATATATAACAGAAATAAATCTTTCTGATGACCTTGTAATTACTAAGAAAAAATTACTAAAAAAAATAAATAAGTCATAAACCAAAAAGACATATCAAAGAGATTGATTATGCCGTGGATAATTTCCAATGCAGAATGAAAATAGAAGAAGGGTTCTGTAGAAATGGGAATGTCATCCAGATGCCCTTATTTTTGAATGATATTGTCCACTGTACTAATTTTTTTAAGCACCTTTAGGAGTGCTCTATTTTTAAAGAATATTTTCCCTTACAAAAATCCAAAACCTATGTATCTTCAACTTCAGCTCTCCATTCTTACTTTAATCATCAGGGACCAGGCAGAGAAAGGGCCCTCTCATTTTGATATTACACCCTTTTATGTAACCAATAACAAATACTTTTATTGCCTATTTCCTAGTATAAATGTGTCTGGTTGCTTTGAGGAATTCATTAACCATCTTTTCCGTTTACCATTGTAAACATTCTCCTTTCTATAAACTGAAATTTGTTAACATTCTTCCTAATATATGAAGTCCAGAACAGAATATATTACTTTCCATATGATCCGACCAAGTCATCAGGAATATTCTTTCCATCTTTCTGAACATGATGTTTCTGATGATGTAATATAATGTTGTTTGTTTGTTTATTATCAGGTTACACTCTCAATTCATGTGCTCTTCTAGTCTACTAAAATACCAATTTTTTTTAAATATAAGAACTTTCGTGTAGCCACAATCTCAGAACTCACCTTTTTATTTTACACTTCTACCTTCTCTTTTTGAATGGAAGTTTTTGTTAAGTATGCCTACATAAACAGAAAGCCATTAACAATGATTGTCCCTTCTGTCAGCAGCTTCACGCCTGGATGGTGGCCTGTGGGTCCCTCTGTGTTCCATCTGACAGACAGCCACTGCGGCCTTCTTCAGCAATGGTAGCTGGCTTCTTTTTTTTCTCTTTAATGATAATGATTAAAGGAGGGAAAAATCAACAGTCTGTCTCTGTGGTTCTTTTCTGCTCTTCACATTCCTGTTTCCAGTGGCTTGTTTGCTTTGCAAAGTAAGAAAATGGAAATGAGCAGACAGTGCAAATCACTAGAGAAGGGAGAAATTTGTTTTGCTAATATAGTTCTCTGGGAATAGAGGAAGATTGTCAGCAATACAGATGCCAAGAAACATGTCCTCATACTAACAAGGTTTTATTGTAAGAGGGATAAAATCGGATTTCAAATCTGTTTGCATGTTTAGTTATCAGGCTTCAATGCTTCTAAATCAATGGGGAAAACTGGTAGATCTAGGTAAATTTTTTTGGCCTCAATTACTCCTGTCCCACTCATAACGTTTTATGAGCCATAATTTACAGATGACAATGGGCATTTCAAAATATTTTATGCCAAAGTAAAAATCAATTGGATTTCAGGAGTTTCATTGTGAAAAATCTATTTACCACTTAACAAATTTATACATTATGATACCATTTCAGAATCCTAAAGTTTTCCCTAATGATTTGGTGTTTTGAAAGAGGGGAATGCATATAGCAAAAGAAAATAAAAATTATCTTAACCCTCTTCTTTTTTCCCCTCAGTGTGTCTCTCTGCTATTCCTTATGTTCCCTCATTCCCTCTTTCACAAACAGTTTTTCTCTATCTATTCTCCTCTTTCTTCCTTTCCCCTGATATCTCCTAGTTTTAAAAGTTTTCATGAAGGAAAGTGTGTGTGTGTGTGTGTGTGTGTGTGTGTTTAAGACTTGAAATTTTATATTTATTTCTATAGTATCCTAAATGATATGCTGACTGCTAGAAAAAAAATTAAAATCTCTTAATATAACTTTCATTTAGAAAGATACATCCATTGATTTATATATGATACAGTAATTTGGAACCATGTTGCTGTTTTTTTTTTACCATGATTCTCTATGGGTTAGTCTTTTATATATCTTGTCCTAGAAAAAAAAGTATAGGCATAGGGACGAAAAATAATAATACTAATAAAATTAGTATTCTATAATAATAATAATACTAATAAAATTACTCCATTCAGGATATATTATATTTTGATTTTAGAAGAGCATGGTTTACTTCTGTTTATAGATTTTTAAAGAAGATTTTCACAAGCAATCTTATTATTCCTCCTGTTCTTCCATGCATGCACTTCTGATTAATTGAGGCATGTGTATTGGTTATGATTAATGGATTAATACTGTTTCCTGTTACAATCAGCTATTTTTTTCTAAGTAGGTAAGGTACAAATAGAAAGGCCAGAATCACGTGTCAGAATGAACAATCAACATTAGCTTTCAGTAATGGACATCACTTTCTTCTGAAGACCATTGAGTTTACTTATATATTATTTATTTCTAATTTGATACAATTAGAGTCATTCAAATGTTCTTAGCACATTACTGTGCCAAAAGAATGATTATGATTGTGATTATGATTATGATAAAGAGAGGTCCTTTTTCCTTAAAAGATATCTTTTTGTTGTTAATTAAACTATTCCAAGGTTATAACTAAAAAGCAATGTCTTGGAAATGACATTGAGTTTAAATACTTTCTCTATGGTTTAATATTTGTGTGATCTTGGACAAGTTATTTTCCTCTCTGTATGCTTGGTGATCAAATAAAATGAAAAAAATATATTGTTCTTGTACAGTAGTCTTTGTAGGAGTCTTGGAAGTAAATTTTTTTTTTTATAAAATTAAGAACACTAAATGAGAATGAACTTTTGTCACATTGATCAAGAATAATTATGGTTGGAAGAAGAAACATGCTTTAGATGAAAGGACACTAGCTCTGGAGTCAGAAAACCTGGGTTAAAGACTTGACTTTGACACAGTATAGTGCAGTAAGTTAAATAATCTTTCAGATCATCAGTTTCTTCATCTGTCAAATTAAAGGGTTTGATTAGATGATCTCTGAAGTCTCTTCCAATTCTAAATCTATAATACTATTAATCTTAGAATATGAACTCAACATATGTATATATTTATCATTTTTTTCACATCTGTATTCAAAGCTTATCTATGCTCTTCCTCCATTTTCTCTGACCTTTACTATTGCCTAATAACTTAATGGATAAAGGAGACCTTAAAGCATGATCCAAAGCTCCTCCTTGAATTTCTGA
>JAQQSW010001289.1:0-19875 GCA_028646575.1 Pseudocheirus occidentalis
CAATTAATTGTTTGATTTTTTTAGGTCTGTGAAACTCTGCTTCCAAGGGGGGAAGCTCTGTTCCCAATCACTGAGGTTTTCCCAACTGCCGGAGCTATTAGGGGGGTGTTGCAAGACCCCCAGCTTTGGCTTGCTGAAAGTGCACCCCAGGATCACCACCCAAGACCACGATCTGGATCCAGGCCACTCAACGCAAGATCACTTGGCCCTGATCAATCGATTCAGCCCCCCTGCGGAGTCCAGAGGCCAGGGGCTCTGCAGCAGCCTGGTGGGAGCCACAAACGGTTCCAGCAGTTCCCTTCCCCCACTGCTTTGTTGCCCCGGGGGCAGATTGGCCGAACTGCTTTACCACCCCCAAATTAATTTTCAAAGTTTCACTTTCACTAACCGCCTCTGAGGATTTGAAACTTCCCTTAGGCAGGTGCTTTAGATTTTCTTTGAAGTACAGGCTTGGGAGGCTCACTCCTCCAGGCCGCCCTGGGGCCTAGCATGGCCTTGGCTGCAGTTTTGGGCTGGCCGGTCTCTGTTCTGCTGTGGCATGAGCTACCCCTCTCCTGTCCCTGTTCCTCACGCCTTGGCAGAAGTGGAGGTGCTGGAGGCTGTAGATCTCTCCTGCAGACTGGCTGCGGTGCCCGCTCGGCTCAGCTCAGCCAGGCTACTTCCCCCCGCCGGCTTCAGGCTCTTCCAGCCTCCTTTCCAGCTGTCGTGATGAGCCCCTGCAGCTAAGCTCCCTTCAGCGAGAGATGTGTTCTCTGTATTTTTGTGAGTCTGAGAGTCCTAGACTTTATCTGGGCTCATAATTTTCTGGGTGTTTAGGGTGGCGGTGTGGGAGCTGTGCGACCTTGCTTCTTCTACGCCACCATCTTGGCTCTTCCCCCGCAATAACTATTATTTTTTCTTAACTACATAGACACCAGCTTAGTTCAGGCCCTCATGACCTCCCACCTAGATTACTGCAATCACCAACCAACGGGTCTCTCTCTTTCAAGCCTCTCCTACCTCTGATCCTATTTCTACCTGGCTACCAAAATGGCAGTTCTGTAGAACAAGTCTGATCCTGCCACCTCCTCTGCTTAAGGAGCTACAGTGGCTGCCTATTACTCCTTGGATAAAATACTTTGACATTAACAGTCTTTCATAATCTTTAATCCCTGTCAGTCTTCCTGGCTACATTACAGTCCTTCTTCAAGTATTTTCCAACCAAACTGGCCTACTTATTATTATCTTTACATGGCAGTCCATAGCCCAGCTCTGTGCCTTTGTTCAGGCTAATGCTCATGTTGGTACTTACTTCCTTTTCACCTCTGTTTCTTTCTTGGAATCCCTAGCTTCCTTCAAGGCTCAGATCAAAAGCCTTTTTTAGTTCCACATACACAAGGTTAGCCTGATTCTTCCAGTTGCTAGTGCCCACTTCCTCCCTAAATCTATTTTGCTCTTTCTATATATTTCATATTTGTTTCTATGTGTACTGAGTTCTCATCCTCACCCTTGACAAGATGCAAACTCCTCTAGGGAAGGGAATGTTCCACTTTTGTCTTTGTACCTCCAGTACCTATATAATGCTTGGTATAGAGTAGATGCTTGATAAATACTTGATGAATGAATCTCTTCTTCTCTCTTCTTGACTTTGTTTGCTTATGATTCCCCAACTTGCTATCCTCAATCTCTGGGTCCCTCCCCACTCATACAAATATTTCCACATCTACTTCAGCCTTTAAAAATCTTCACTTCACGCTAGTCAAGTTAAGATTCTTTATAAGTTATCATCCTCTATCTTTCCACCCTTTTATTAGAGCTAAACCTCTAGAAAATGCTGCTGCTACCCTTTTTGCATTTAATTCTTCAAATTCCCCTCATTTCCTAACCTTACTTGTTGACTGAAAGTTAGTGCCAAAGTTACCAATAATTTCCAAGTTGCTACTAATGCCCTCTTCTCAGTCCTCATCCTTCTGTCCTAGGCCTTCTTCCTTTCTCTCTCTACATTCTACTTACAAGATCCCATCAGTTCCCACGGGCTCAATTATCATCACTACACACACCTCTGTTTCCAGGCTTCATTTCACTCAGGAGCTCCTGGTAGCATAAACTGCCTTGCTGGTCATCTCCATCTGGATGTCACATAGGCATTTGAAATTCACCAGATCTAGGATAGAAGCAATTGTCTTCTCCAAACAACACAAAACACACCTTTCCTCCTAACTTTGCAATCAAGGTTACCATCCTGCTTCTAGGGACTCAGGTCTCAACAGTTGAGTCAAATTTTCAATTTCTGCCAGGCCCCATCTCCCCATCCCAGGCCCTGCCATACACACAGTTTTTCATTCTCTTCATTCAGGGGGCTACCAAATCAGTTCAAGTCTCCTTTGATCTCTTAGAATCCTTCAAGCCTCCACTCATGTATCAATTCCTATACGATAGCTTACCTGGTCCCCCTACTGCTACTTGTCAGTGCTCACTTCTTCCCAAATAACTTCATATTTGATTTCTATATATTAAATATACATAAAATGACATATATATTATGTAATTGGGACAGCTAGTGGCACAGTTGATAGAATGCTGGCCTGGAGTCAGGAAGAATCATCTCTGTGAGTTCAAATCTGGCTTTACTTACTAGATATGTGACCCCAGGCAAGTCACTTAGCCCTGTTTGCCTTAGTTCCCGCATCTGTAAAATGAGCTGGAGAAGGAAATGGCAAATCAGTCCAGTGTCTTTGTCAAGAAAACCCCACATGGGGTCATGAAGAGTCAGCACAACTGAAATGACTGAACAACAATAAAAATGCCACATAATTATTTATCTGTTTGCCACTGTGACTCCCAGTAGAACACAAGCTACTCAATGTCAGGGACCTTAAGAAAATCAGAAAGAAATGAATCAAAAACAAAACAAAATCTATTGTCCTCAGCTAGTAAAAGTACAATCCATATCCTCATAGGTATAGAACAATGGAGGAGAACAAAGCTTTGAAAATGCCTAAGCCTTAGGTAAATAACAAA
This sequence comes from Pseudocheirus occidentalis, assembly GCA_028646575.1. Lineage (NCBI taxonomy): Eukaryota > Metazoa > Chordata > Mammalia > Diprotodontia > Pseudocheiridae > Pseudocheirus > Pseudocheirus occidentalis. The sequence goes on from JAQQSW010001289.1 coordinate 3,001, forward strand.
AAGGCAAAGGAAAGTGATCCCCAAAGCCTGGGAGATCAAAGATGAAACTTGGTCTAGAAAATATGTGATATCACTTTCACTTCTAATAAATCAACCCACAAGTACTTCATAAGTACCTACTATATATCAGCCCTTGCGCATCGCATCAGAGATACAAAGATCAAAATACTATTTACTTCTAGTAGGCTTACATTCTAATGGGAGAGACAAGCACATATAAAGCATATAAAACATAAAGTTAACGTATACATATCTGTACATATACTCATATAGATCCATATTTATGTGTCCATATAAACGCATACATAGGAGTTAAATACATGAACGTTTGGGAAGGAAGGTTCTAGAAGATGGGATCAGGAAAAGTTTCATGCAAAAAGACGGTGCCTGGGCTGTGTCTTAAAGGAACTTGGGGTCTCTCTGAAGGAGAGATAGACAGAGTGCAGTCTAGGTATGAAGGATGGCCAGTATAAGGGTACAAGGATAGGAGGTGAGGTGTCAGGATAAAAAACCAAAACTGTCTGACAGGTATGCAGAAAACAGGTAGGGAAGTAATGTCCAATGAGGATGGGTAGGCAGGTTTGGTCAGGAGGTGTCCAGCTTTAAAAGCTAAACAAAGGGCCTCATATTTATTCTAGAGTCACAATCAGGTCTATGATTAACCAGATTGGAGAGATTTGAGGCAGAGAGACCAATTAGGAGTATACTGGAATAGTATAAGTGAGGAATATATTTGTGTGAGTGGAGAGGAGAAGATGCAGGAGATACAAAGGTAAAATGACAAAAATTTGGCAAGTGACTGAATTTGTATGCTGATGGCAAGTGAGGTGCCAATGATAATATGGAGTTTGTAAATCTGAGACCAAATAAAGATGGTGGTGTCTTTGACAGAAATCCTTCAATTTTGTGAAATATTTTCCCCACCTTCAAAGGCTTGAAGGAATGAGGTAAACAATGGATCAGTATGATGGCTTGAATATGGCAGAAGTTGGACTAAAAAGCCCTACCCAAGTCTATTTCTGATTTCCCAGACTGTGTCACCCACCCTCCCCAAAATACGAGGCCTTCTAACCCTGGAACATCAAACACATTAATATGGCCTTCTCCCTCTGCAACATCCCCCATCATACTGACCTCCTTCTCCCACTGATGAGTTCTTCCTGGGGCATTCATTTTAAGAAGGGATCCAAGCTGACCAACGTTCATTACTCCCTCAGCTTTGCTTCTCAGTTGTCAGACTCTGACACCCCTTCCCCCCCAGATACCTTCCTCCCTGTCCTTTTAGTTCCCTTCTTTATATTGTCTTCCCCCCTTAACTGATCAATCAATCAAAAAACATTATTAAGTGCCTACTATGTGCCAGGGATTGTTCTATGCTCTAGAGGTACAAAAAGAAGCAAAAGACAGTCCCTTCCCTCAAGGAATGAACAATCTAGTAGGAGAGAAAGCCTATAGATAAGTATATAGAAAGCAAACTATATCCAAGATAAATAGGAAATAATTAACAGAGGGAAAGCATTATAATTAAGAAGAGCTAAGGAAGGCTTGCTGTTGAAGGTGGGAGTAGAGCAGAGAAATAAGAGTATTCCAAGAATGGGAGGCTGCCAAAGGAAATGCCTGGAGCCAAAGAGATGGAGTGTCTTGTTTGTAGACCAGCCAGGCCAGTGTCACTGGATCAAAGGGTACGTGTTGGAGATGAACAGCAGGGATTGGGTTTTTTGGGTATTTTTTATTTTGTTTTTTTGCTTTTACCCTTAGGGCTTAGCATAATGCTTGGCATATAATAAGGGCTTAGTAAATGTTTTTTCTTTTCCTTGCCTAAAAATTTAAGAAATCTCAAGATTATTTCCTGTTGTGTTGTGTGTTCCCGAAAGTTAGCCAGGGCAGTTAACCTGAGACTTCAGTGTTTTCCAGGGCGTTCCTATTAATAATGTCAAAGTCCTTAGAAGTGAACTTTTTTTGTATATAGTGCTTAATATCTCTGTTTGACATTCACCAAGCCTGTCTGTGAAACAAAAGTGAATGAAATTGGGCACCCCTGACTGAGTTGGACTGGCCTCTAAAGACGGGCTGAGAGATGTCAGAACTGTAACCAGGAATTTAGGGCAGGGCATGGTTATAATGTATTAGCAGCTTGGGACATCTTTACAGGAACAAATACTGTTATTTGTTTTAAGAGAGAGAACTGTTGGGGGAGAATAAATTTAAGGTTTTCTGGAAGATGAAGCTATCACAAGCTTTTAGACTACCAGTAGTTTTCCAGTGTTATAACAATAGGTGACAAATGTTCTCAACTATTTGGGAGTGAATCCTACTCCAGCCTTTTATATTCCAGCAGAGAAACACAGGCATTATCGCTCTCTTCTGTTTGTGACAAAAAGAAGTAGAAAATGTTCACTATTTCATAGATCTAGGCATTCAACTTGCTCTTTTGCTAAACTGAACCATCTTTTCAAGCTCTCAACTAATGTATTCTCAGTATTGGGGGGTGGGGTTCATTTATATAGAATTCTGATATGGAAACCTCTTATAAGGGGAAGTAAATAGCAAAGAGTAAAGTTAGTATTTGCATGCTGTGCTTAGGACAGTTTTAACAAATTCTCAAACATCTGTTAGTCCTGGAATATGACCTTCTTAGAAGAGAACCATACAAAGTAGACAAGACACTTATTATTCTCTGATAGCTATAGAAAAAGTGAGGCCTGGGAGTGGAAAATAGTGTGAAAAATGAAAGCAAAAGCTTTGGTTTGTACAGCCAAAAGATACTTAACGAGAGGCAGAGGAAAGATGGCAGAATACAGGTAGTAACCTAGCAGGACTCTCCCACCATTCCCTTACTCTGAAATAAATCAAGTCAAAATTTTGTAATGACATTGTCAAGGAAAGGTCAGAAGAAGAAATTCTTCCAGACTAAGACAACACAAGGGTGGGAGTCAGCAGCACCAGCAGTGGGTCATGGAGGCACCAATGAGAGTGGTGAGCAGCAGCTTTGGGAATGCCCTGAACAGAAATGATGAGTGGTCAGAGAAGTGGTCAGGAAGAGGTCACAGTGAACCCTTTGCTGACACTAGGTGCCTCTGGTACTGACTGGCAACTCTTTTGCCCATAAGCAGTTCTGGGTCATAATTCCAGGGTGGACAAGAGTCCTGATGGCCTGGGTCGCAGTACCAAGGCCAACCAAGTGTTAGCGCTTGTGACCGCAAGAGGTCAGGGGTCCTTCCTGGATAAAGACCAGAGAAAAAGGCAGACAAGGAGAAACCACATCTCTCCTTGGATCATGCCATCTTGGAAACACTAAAAACTTGCAGACTCCTAGAACTAGCTCTGAAAATAGCTACAGGAAAAAGCCTAAAGACTGGGACAGTGCCACCCCACCCCAAGGTGAGCAGAGGTCAACTTTAACATAAACATAAAACATGAACATAAAAAGTTCAAAGTCAAGAAATACACTGCAAAAATGAGCAAGCAATAATAACAACAACAACAATAAAAAACTGACCATAAAGAGCGATTATAGTGGCAAGGAAGATTAAGATATACAGAAACAAATGCTAATTGAACCCAAGGTCAGGAAAAATTTCTGGAAGATTTAAAGAGAAGAATGGCAGAGGAAAAAGTAGAAAAAGAAATAGAGTGTTGCAGAAAAATTATGAAAAGAGAATGAACAGTTTGGTAAAAAGAAGTACAAAAAAATCTGAAAAAAATAACAACTAAAGTAATAAAATGATCTGATGTTCAAGAGGCACAAAAATTCATTGAAAAAAATAATTTCTTCAAAAAGAGAATTAGGCAAATGGAAAAGGAGTTTTTAAAAAGCTCACTGAAGAAAATAATTACTTATCAATTAGAACTGGCAAGTGGGAGCTAATGACTCTGAGACATCCAAAAACAATAAAACAGAGTCAAAAGAATGAAAAACAAAAGAAAATATGAAATATTTCATCAAAAATTGATCTCAGAAACAGACTGAGGAGAAATAATTTAAGAATTATTGGGTTATCTAAAAACCATGATGAAAAAAAAGAGACTACACATATTTCAAAAAATGATAAAGAAAAACTGTCCTGACAGCTTAGATCCATAGAGTAAAATACAAATCAACATTCTACCAATCACTTCCTGAAAGAGATGCCAAAATATAAACTCCCAGGAATGTTATAGCCAAGTTCTAGAGTTCCTAGGTTAAAGAGAAAGTATTGGAAGCAGTCAGAAAGAAATGATCCAAATATTGTGGAGACACAGGAACACAGAAGATATAGCAGTTTCCACATGAAAGGAAGAGAGAGCTTGAAATAAAATATTCCAGAAAACAAAGAAACTAGGAAAACCACCAAGAATAATCTACCCAGCAAAACTTAGTATAATCCTTCAGGAAAAAAATGGATATTTAATGAAAGAGAGGACTTTCAAGCATTCCTGATGAAAAGATCATAGCTAAATAGAAAATCTGATATTCGAACACAAAACTGAAGAGAAGCATAAAAAGTAAACATTAAAGAGTAATCAATCAATCAATCAAAAGAGATTGAATAAAGTTAAACTGTTTACATTCTCATACGGGAAGATGATACACACAATCCTTTAGAACTTTACCATTATTAGGGGAAGTTTGAAGGACTCTTAACAGAGGGCATGAGTGCTAGTTGATTATGTTGGGATGAATTTTTAAAAATGAATGGGTGAGAAAGAGATGCACTGGGAGAAAGGGGAAGGAACAGTTAGGACGGGGAAAATTTTCTCACATAAAAAAAAGGCATTCAAGGGGCAGTTAGGTGGTGCAGTAGGAATAGCATCTGCCCTGAGGTTGGGAGGACCAGAGTTACACTTGACACTTACTAGTTGTGTGACCCTGGTAAAGTCACTTATCCCAATAGCCTCACCAAAAAGAAAAAAAAAGGCACGCATGGAAGAACTTTTATAGAGGAAAGGAAAAATGGAGGTGAGGTGGTATACAGTGCTTAAACTTCACTCACACTGGAACTGTTTCAAAGAGGGAAGAATATTAACACTCAGCTGAGTAGAGAAAACTATTTTTCTCATAGGGAAATAGGAGGGCAAGGGGATAAGAGATATGGAAAGGTGAAAAAATGGAAGGTATATTAAGGGAGACAGTGGTCAGAAGCAAAACAGACTTTTGAGAAGGGACATAATATGAGAAGGATAAAGAAAAGAAAAAAAAGAATGAAGAGAAATTCACAGTTAGTAATTATAATTGTGAATGTGAATGGGATGAGCTCAGCCATAAAACAGAAGTAGACAGGAGAACGAATTAGAAACAAGAATCCAACAATATGTTGTTTACAAGAGACACACTTGAAAAGAAAGACACAGAGTTAAAATAAGGGCCTAGGGCAAAATCTATTATGCTTCAGCTGAAATAAAAAAGGCAGGGGTGGCAATCATGGATCTCAGACAAAGCAAAAGAAAAAATAGACCTAATTAAAAGAGATAATCAGGGAAATTACATTTTGCTAAAAGGTACCAAGACAAGGATTATCCAAAAATTTTACATCAAATTTTCCTGATAAAAGCCTCATTTCTCAAATATATGGAAAACTGAGTTAAATTTATAAAAATAAGAGCCATTCCCCAGCTGATAAATAGCCAAAGGATATGATTTCCAAAGTAGAAATCAAAGGTATTTAGTCATATAAAAATTCTCTAAATTGCTACTGATTAGAGAACGCAAATTAGAATAACTCTGAGGTACCTACAGAAATGACAAGAGCTGGAGGGGATGAGGGGAAATATGTACACTAATTACCTGTTGGTGGAGTTGTGAACTGGTCCAATCATTCTGGAGAACAATTTGGAACTAAGCCCAAAAGGCTATCAAACTGTGTATATCCTTTGAGCCAGCAACACCATTACTAGATTTGTACCCGAAATAGATGAAAGGAAAAAGGACATATGTGTGTATATATACGTGTATACACGCACGCACACACACACACACACACACAAACATTTATAGCGACTCTTTGTAGGGCACAGAATTGGAAATTAAGGTGATGTTCATTAACTGGAGAATGGCTGAACAAGCTGTATTTTATGACTGTGATGGAAATGATGAGAAGTGGTGATTTCAGAAAAGAAATAAAAGCATGGCAAGACCTATATAAACTGATGCAAAGTGAAGTGAACAGAAGTAGGGGATCACTGTGCACAGTAACAATATGTAATGATGGCAACTATGAAAGACTTAGCTATTCCTAAGCAATGCAATGATATATATATTTTTTTCTTTTTTCTTTGTTCCTTTCTTACTTCAATATGGTTAATATGGAACCATGTTTTGTCTGATTTCAAATGTATAATAAATATCATTTTGCATGCCTTCTTAGTGGGTGGGGTAGATGTGGAAAGGAGGAAAATAATTTGGAACACAAAAAGGAAGGAATGTCAAAAATAAATATTTTTAAAAGAAAAAGATAAAGAATGATAGATTTTATCCAGTGCTTTAATGTTTGCAAAGTACTTTACAAATATTATCTCATTTGAACCTAACAAAACTGAGAAATAGATGCTATCATTATCCCTATTTTATGGATGAGGAAATGAGATCAGATGTTTATTAAACAACCACCACATCGTAGGCATTGTGCTAAGCATTGATGAGACAAAGAAAGGTAAAAGAAAATCTCTGTTTCAAGAATCTTACAATCTGATGAACTGGGAAGCAAAGAAAGGTTAGGTATCTTGGCCAGGATCACACAGATGGTAAGTGTTTGAGATGGCACTTGGACTGCAGGTCTTCCTGCCTGGAAATCCCGTGGTCTGTCCACCTAGCTCCTGGTAACATTTAAGGAGGCTCTGACCTCTCAGGCCATTATAGGGGCCAGAGTATGCCACAAGTCCACTATCTAAACAATATCAACCAGATTTCGTGCCCTTGCTTGTCCTTAAGAGGAGAAAAACAAGAAGCACACAGTGGTCTTTCCTTGCAATTCTCCAAACAAAAAAATAATTTTTTAAAACAACTAGTGAGAAGTATGTTGATGATACCTCTAAGTGGTGTGAGCTAGGTGGTAAAGTAAATAAAAACATGGGGCTGGGAATCAGCAAGACTCCTCTTCATGAGTTCAAATCTGGCCTTGGACACTTATCAGCTGTGTGACACTGGGCAAGTCACCAAACCCCTTTATGTCAATTCCTCATTTATAAAATGAGCTGGAGAAGGAAAAGACAAACTACACTCCAGCATGAGGTCGCGAAGAGTGGGGCATGACTGAACAACAAAAAACCCAACTTCAAAAGTGAAACTAAGGCATGCGGTGCTGAAACCAAATCCTCCGCTGAATTAGAATTCTGAAGAAAATGTAGTGATAATTCATATACATTATATGGCATGCTTTGCTTAAGAGGCAGACATGAGAATATCTGTTCCAGGATTTAACAGCCCACACTTAAAGTCTAAACATAAATGTATGAAAATAATATTACCGACTAACTTCATCTTTCCTAGGCTTGTAGGTTTACTAAGGAAAACTATTAAAGAGTAAATACACACTTTTTTTTCCTATTTTAAAGTTGACTCATACTTGAAGAGAAAATAAACAACTCTTCAATTTCTGTGGCTGCTGATGGTATGCTTCCTTGGAAAGAACATGATAAATAAAACTATTGCCCAGCAGTCACGGAATCATGGACTCATGGGTGAAAAGGCCCAAAAAGTGATTAATCCACATATAGCCCAGCCACCCAATCATTTCTAAGAAGATGAAAAATCTGCTCTCTGATATTTTTCAAAGCCTCTTCAACCTCTCCTGATAACCCCTTCCAACCATTTCATTCTTTCACCATCAGCTAATCATTTCTCATATTTCACCCGAAGTCCTTACTCATGTGAATGTTTAAGACAAGATTCCCCCTTCTAACCTCAGTGTGGAACTAGCTTGTGTAATTGAAATAAGCTCCCTTCTGATAAAGTATGTGATGGCAACACTCTCCTGTGGTCTTGTCTATGCTGGGCCAAATGACACTGCTTCTTTGATTTCTCTGATTTCACTGGGTACTAGGTGATCTCAAAGCTTAGCTCTGGACTCCGTTCCCTCACCCTCTTTAATGGGGAGTGATATACTGATCACACGCTGCTTATTGTAGTAGATTCACCTCAGAGTTCATCAGAACCTAGATTTATAGCTAGCAGGGACCTCAGAGGTCAAACCTAATCCAGCCTCCTCATTTTATAGATATAGAAACTGAGACCCAAAAGAATTAAGTCACAAGTCAGTCAGGTAGTAAATGAAAGAAATGGAGTCTGAACCTAGGCTCTGTGACTTCAGCTCTATCATTCCCCCTCCCATACCAAAATAGTTCACAGCCATCCCATTCTTTACTCCATAATAAAAGTTCTTTAAAAATGTACACATACACACACACACACACACAACACCTTAAAAGTCAAAACTGGAAATAAGGTGCTCCTATACAAGCCTAGCAATGTTAAAGATAGATGTTCTAAGAAATACAATATAAGCCTAATTCCTGCAGGGAAGAAAGGTCTACCAGGGTATATGCCTGGAATCATTCATTCATTCATTCATTCACTCAACAAATATTTACTGGCAAAGAAAACAAGCCAAATATAGACTGGACCCAGTGAAGAAACAACAACAACAAAAAAAATGGACAAGATTCACCTAATCCAAAAGGCATTTATTAAATGCCTCCTATATACAATGCTCTATGCTAAGCATTGGCAGTCATAACCACAATGTAAGTTTGAATGAGTAAAATACACACAGTAATGAGATGGTAATGAGTTTAAAGGATGAAGATAATATTTCTTTCTGCTGGTATTAGAGATGACTTCAAGGAAACGGTGGCATTTGATCTAAGCCTTGAAAGCAGACAGGAATTAGAAACGTAGATGTGGAGAAACATCTGGGGCAGAGGGAATATTATGAAAAATTTGAGTTCTCACTGAAGTATTTTGATACGGATTGTCTCCTCCAGAGGCTATCATCTGATTTAGGCAGATATAAATGATCTTTACTAGATCCAATAAAGTGTAATGATAGAATTAGTTGACATTCTTTTGCTTAACAGTGCTTGCAAATTTAAAGCATAAAAAATAATATCTGTTGTTGCTACTTGGCCGGGCTTGAAAGCAACCCAATTCAATGAGAGCGATGGCCTTTTCTCCTCCAAAAGGGGTTGGTGGGGGTCTAGCGGGGGAGATGTCTTACTCGAGAAACGTGAGACTGCCATAGAAGTCCATCCCCCAGCTACGGTGGAAGGCAAAACTTGGGGCTCTGAAGCAAAGATTTCACACAGCAACACTTAACCTTTTGCTAATTATAAATTATGCAAATCTCCAGTCACCAGTCCCCCACTCCTTTCAAAACAGAGAAGTACTTAGGCAGTGTTTACACCTGTGGTGAGGGGAAGGAGGAAGCAGCTGGCACAGGCTTCTAGGCTCTGACTCTAGCTTGCCCTTACCTTTTGTGTTTTCTCATGCAGAAGAGAACTATGTGATAATAATGGTATATTTCTATAGTACTTCACACTTTCCCATTTCTGCAAATGTCTATTTACCTCACTGTGTCTCAAGGTCGGGGGATTGAGGGATCCAGGATTGAGAGCCAGATGGGATCTCACAGTGCAATGCCCTTATTTTAAAGATGAGGATACGGGTCTCGACTTTTAATGACTGACCCTTAGTTCATACAGGTAGTAAGCTGCAGAGTTAGGACACAATTCCAGATCAGAAAATTCCACAGTTAGCACTTCTGGCTCCATCATTCTTTTCTCCTCCTATACACAAGGCACGTAGAGTTATTATTTTAATATTGTACCCTCAATTTATTTTGAGTAGCAGAAGGAACCCTAGGAAGTCAAGTGACTTATTCAAGGTCATGTAGCCTAAAGACTAGCTTGGAAAAATATCTTTTTCCAGGTCTCCTGATTCTGGGCCTACTTCCCACAACAAGTACGGTGAGGGAAGAAAGTATTCTTGACAACTGAAACACCTTCCTCAACTTCTCAAACCAAGCATCGTTCAGTGATGTTATCAGCCATCTGTCATTGAATACAAGGGGACATCATTTTTTAACCTGAATCTTTCCCTACCGCTCACCTGACTCATGGAGCCAAAAGCCTTGAGTTTCTAGCGATTTTCAAGCAATGCTGTGTCTACTTCAACTGCCATGCTCCTTTTCCTCAGACTCCTTACTAGAACCTTGAACTCTTCCCTGGGGATACTAGGTCTAGTAAGCTTTCATCTTATGATTCCCAGGACCAGACCTCCATGTTACTTCCTGGTCATTGGCAAGGCATGCCCATGGGTCCCCTCTCTGGTTTCAGGGCTCTCTTTTATGTATCATGATCCTCTCACAAATTAATGGCAAGCTCCAGCTTATCCAGCATCTACTTGGCATCTCCAGCATTCAGCACGCAGTAACCCCACACATAGTAAGTGCCTAATAGATTCTTTATCATTGCTTAATTAATTACCTCATTCATTAATTAATTCATCAAATTCTATCTCTAACATGTACTACTTTTGTTATCTTGGGAAAGTCATGTCATGTCTTTGGGCCTTAGTTTCTCCATCTGTAAAATAAGGAGGCTGGACTAGATGACCTCTGAGGTCCCTTCCAAGTCTGACTGCATGATCCTAATTTGTAACAATAGATATCAATTTTTATATATTAATTTTGTGACCACTCCTCCCACCTCACCCCAGTTAACAATTAACTCTTGAGGGGTGGCTGGGTGGCTAGGTGGCGCAGCGAATAGAGAACTGGCCCTGGAGTCAGTAGAACCTGAGCTCAAATCTGGCCTCACTTAACACTTACTAGCCATATGACCTTGGGCAAGTCACTTAACCCCAACTGCCCTGCCTTCCTCACTCCAAAAAAGGAAAAAAAACAAAAACAAAAACAAAACAATTAACACTCCAGAAGCTGAATCAACTGTCTATGAAATGGGTACTATTTGCAAATTTAGGGGGCCTTGTTGTTTTTCAGTCACGTCCAACTCTTTGTGACTCCATGGACCATAGCACACCAAGACTGTCCACGGGGTTTTCTTGGCCAAAAAACAGCAACAACTACGTAGAAATTTTGAGGGTTTAACTAGCTAACTGACAAAAACAATAATTCACATTTTCATAGTGCTTTAAAAGGTCTACAAAGCACATCCTTAGATGCTGATGGATCTGTGAGCTCATCAACGTGTCTCGTCCCTCCCCTGATGAAGCTGACCAAAGCGTGAGCTTTGTCTAAGCCCTCCTGTATATCTCCCAAAGAGGATCTATCCAATGTGCTGGGTACCTTCCTTTGGTTATTTTATAAAACAAAGTGAATTATTCCAAGTGTCACTCAGAACTGTCTCTCATCACTCACTTTAACCACATGACCAGCCCACCTACTTTTCTGGGTTACACAAGCCTCTGAGAGTCACTCTAGTAGAGTGGACAATGGGCAGGCCTCATTGTTTGGAAGACTTCAGTATATGTCTGGTCTCGGACAAAGACCCTGGGTAAGTCCTTTTACCTTGTAGAGTCCCACAGCAACTTGGAAAGACCACTACCGTAGAGCATGGAAGGATATCTGGAGCAGAGGGAAGAGTCTGGTTTCACAGGATCTGATTGTGAATCCTGGCTTTGCTCACTTCACTCTCTCTATTTCCCACTTTCTACTTGTGTCTGGGCAAGTCCCTTAATGTCTCTGGGCCCAAGTTTCTTTAACTATAAAAATGGGCATTTTAAAAAAATGAATTTTGATGATATAACTAAGTTGTTGCTTATGGTTGCTGATCTGTAACAATTAAGAGTTTTCACACTGGTAATTCCCCATACTAATGAAATCCAATGAAATCTGAACTAAAACATGCCCTTTTCAATGTCTTTTATATCACTTAACCACTACTGGTAACATGCTTCAACTTACGCCTACACATACAACTTTCCTTTGCCCAGAAGCATGTATCTTTGTATATAAACGTGGTGTTTTATGGCCTCTCTAATAACATTTTCTAGAATTTCTTAGTCATTTTCTTCCAAACTCTGAAGGTTTTGTAGAAAGTCTCAAAGATTTCTTCAGGTGGGTATTCTGTCACCTACCTAACCTACAACCCTAATACTAGGACTTCTGTGTTGTTTTCTTGAGAGCTCTTTAGGTTCTGGGCCCCTAAACTTCTTAGGAGATGGTAAGCATAGGCTTTGCAAGATGTAGGTACCATTCATTCGTCAATTTTTTGCATACCTATATCTATCTATGTGCCTCTCTCTCTTTCAATACAGAGAGAGAGAGAGAGATGATAGATAGATAGACAGACAGATAGATGATAGACAGATAGACAGATGATAGATAGATAGACAGACAGACAGACAGCAAGGTAAGGAATGCAAAAATATGCATCTGCCTTCAAACATCATATAATCTACCAAAAATCTATAAATAGTCCTTTCTGAGTGTCTGGTGTTATGAGACCTAAAACTGCCAAGTGGGGAAGAAATAATGAACAACTGATCTTTTAAGTTTAAAGATTAATACTGGAAGCAGGGTCAAGACGGCAGAGTAAAAACAGAGATACACCTGAGCTCTGTCCCAAATACCTCTAAATAATGGCTTTGAACAAATTCTAGGGTGGAAGTACTCATTAAAAAATGAAGTGAAACAATTTTCTAGCCCAAAACAACTTAGAAGGTCAGCAGGAATGAGCTGTTGCACCAGAGTAGGAGAGGAGCACAGTCTGGTGCAGGCTGTACTAGTGTAGACCGGGCGCCAGCAAATCAGGAATAAGCCTTGGGGTGACTGAATCAGTGGCAATAGTGGTGCTTCCCAGACAGTAAGGAGACTAGACAATGGGTCAAAAGGGGTCCCTCTGTTGGAACTAGGAGCAGGACTCTGCTGTATTGCCTATATACTTCAATCTGGATCACAGTTCTGGGTTTTAATCCCAATGCCAGGAGGACCATTAGCACAGCAGAGCTTGCAGTTGTACGGGAACATGGTCCCTCTTCACAGTTCCATGGTTGAAAAGGAGGCTTGAGGTCTCTCACAAACCAATACAATGTATACTGTAGTAACACACTTCTCCCTAGAACATACCACCTCAGAAGAGACAAAAAACTTACAGATCTCCCAAATTACCTTTGAAAACAATAGCACCAAAAAAAATCTAAATCTTGGGAGAATGCCCCCTCCATTTAGGAAGCAGAGCCCCCCTTAAAAATAGAGTTAAAAGTCAAGAAATGGGCTGGAAAATGAGCAAACAGAAAAAATTCTAACTATAGAAAATTACCACAATGGTAAGGAAGATCAAAACACACACTCAGAAGAAGATAGCAAAGTCAAAATTCTTGAATCCCAAGCCTCAAAGAAAAATATAAACAGGTTTCAGGCCATGGAAGAGCTCAAAAAGAATTTTAAGAATCAAGTAAGAAAAATAGAGGAAAAATTAAGAAGAGGAATGAAAGGAATGCAAGAAAATAATGGAAAAAGTCAACAGCTTGCTAAAAGAAGCACCAAAAATACTCAAGAAAACAAAACTTTATGAAACAGAATACTGAAACTGGTAAAAGAGGAATGAAAACCCAATGAAGAAAAAAGTGCCCCCCCAAAATAAAGCTGGGCAAACAGAAAAGAAGATACAAAAGCCCACTTGAGAAAATAATTCTTTAAAAGTTAGAATTGGGCAAGGGGAAGCTAATGACTTTATAAGACATCAAGAAATAATCAAAAGAATGAAAAAATAGTAGAAAATATGAAATATCTCATTGGAAAAACAACCGAGATGGAAAATAGATCCAGGAGAGATAATTTAGGAATTACTGGACTACCCCAAAACTATGATCACAAAAAGAACCTAGACATCATTTTTCAAGACATTATTAAGGAAAACTGTCCTGATATTCTAGAATAGTGGTTCTCAACCTTCCTAATGCCCTGACTCTTTAATAGTCATATGTGTTTTCCAACGGTTTTAGGTAACCCCTGTGACCCCTGTGAAAGGGGTGTTCAACTCCAAAGGGGTTGCAACCCACAGGTTGAGAACCACTGTTCTAGAACTAGAGAATAAAAGAATCCTCTGATCACCTCCTGAAAGAGATTCCCAAATGAAAATTCCTAGGAATACTATAACCAAATTCCAGACCTCCCAGATCAAAAACAAAATACTGCAATCAGCCAAAAGAAATAATTAAAATATTATCAAGCTATACTCGGATAACAGAAGATTTAGTGGCTTCCACATTAAAGGATTAGAGGGCTTGGAATATGATATTCCAAACGGCAAAAGAGCTAGGATTACAACCAAGAACCACCTACCCAGAACAACTGAGTATCATCCTTCAGGGGAAAAAATGGATATTCAGTGAAATAGAGGACTGTCAAACATTCCTGATGAAAAGACCAGAGAAGAATAGAAAATGTGACTTTCAAATACAAGATTAAAGAGAAACATAAAAAGGTAAAAAGGAAAGAGAAATCACAAGGGATGCAGTAAGGCTGAACTGTTTATATTCCTACATGGAACTTTCTCATTACTAAGACAGAGTATACACAGATAGAAAGCAGAGGTATGAATTGAATGTGATGGCATGATTATCTAAAGAAAATTAAGGGATGAGAAAGAAGAATGCACTGGGAGAAGCAGTAAGAGAGAGATAGATGGGATAAATTATCTGACATAAAAGAAGGGGAAACGGGGAAATGGAGAGAGAAGCCCATGAACCTCACTCTCATTCGAACTGACTCAAAGAGGGGATAATATTCACAATCATTTGGGTGTAGAAATACATCTTACCATAGAAGAAAGAGGAAGGGAAGGGATGATGGGTGGGGGCAAGCTGATAGATGAGAGGACAGTTTGGAGGAGGTAAAATTTAGAAACAAAACACTTGAGAATGGACAGGGTAAAATGAAAGAGTAGTATAAACGGAGAAATAGGATGGAGGGAAATCCATAGTTGATAATCATTATTGTGAAAAAAATTTTAACAGTGAGTTTCTCTGACAGACGTCATTTCTAAAACATAGGAAACTGAGTTAAATTTATAGAAATAAGAGCCATTCCTGAATGATAAATGGTTAAAGGATATGATTGGCAGTTTTCAGACAAAGTAATCAAAGCTAACTACAGTCATATAAAAAGATGACAGAAATGAAAATTAAAACAACTCTGAGCTACTACTTCACACTTGTCAGATCGACTAATATGACAGAAAAGGAAAATGACAAATGTTGGAAAGGATGTGGAAAAACTGAAACACTAAGGTATTATTGGTGGAGCTGGGAACTGATTCAACCATTCTGTAGAACAATTTGGAACTATGCCCAAAGGCATATAAAACCAGGCATACCCTTTGACCAAGCAGTAACACCACCAGATCTGTATCCCAAAGAGATAAAAAAGCAAAAAGAAAAAGGATTTGTGTACAAAAATATGTATAGCAGCTCTTTTAGTGGTGGCAAAGAAATGGAAATGGAGAGGATGACATTTAACTGTGGAATGGCTGAACAAATTGTTGCATACAATTGTGTTGGAATACTACTGTGCTTTAAGAAACAATGTGTAGGAAGATGGGAGCATAGAAGCAACAAGGTCCCACAGCTCCCACACCACCACCCTAAACACCCATAAAATATGATCCCAGACAAAGTCTAGGAAAGTCTAGGACTCTCAGACTCACAAAAACACAGAAAACACATTTCTTGCTGAAGGCAGCTTGACAGCAGGGGCTCGGCCAGAGTAGAGGCTGGCCCAGCATGAAGCTGAGACCGCTGGCCCGGGGTGGTGGGAAGGAGCCAGGCTGAGCCGAGCCAAGCCGCGCTGCACCGCAGCCAGTCTGCGGAGGTTCTACAGCCTCCAGCACCTCCACATCTGCCAAGGCGTGAGGAACGGGGAAGGGAGAGGGGCAACTCCCACCAGAGCAGAGATCAGCCCAGCCTAAAACCACAGCCATAGCCAGGCCCCAGGGTGGCCAGGAGGAGTTGAGCCTCCCAAGTTGCAGCCTAAGTCTACTTCAAAGAAGATCTAAAGCACCTGCCTGAAGGGATCTTAAAATCGTCAGAGAAGGTTAGTGAAAGTGAAACTTTGAAAATTAATTTGGGGGTGGTAAAGCAGTTCGGCCAATCTGCCCCCGAAGCAAGGAAGCAGTGGGGGAAGGGAACTGCTGGAACCAGCGGTGGCCCCCACCAGGCTGCTGCAGAGCCCCTGGCCTCTGGACTCCTCAGGGGGGCTGAATCAATTGATCAGGGCCAAGTGCTCTTGCATTGAGCAGCCTGGATCCAGATCATGGTCTTGGGTGGTGGTCCTGGGGTGCACTTTCAGCAAGCCAAAGCTGGGGGGACTTGCAACACCCCCCTAATAGCTCCGGCAGCTGGGAAAACAAAAGCGATTTGGAACAGAGCTTTCTCCCCTGGGAGCACAGTTTCACAGAGTTAAAAAACCAACCAATTAATTGACTGGCCAACATGAGGAAAAGGAAGCAAAATAAGCACAGCAACATAACTCTAGAATCCTTTTGTGTGGACAAAAAAGATCAAAGAATGGAACAGGAGGAAGAGAGCCCAGAACTCAGAACTCCCACACCAAATGCTTCCAAGATAATTGAAGAATGCCTAGAAGCTATACATCAACTGAAAAAGGACTTTGAAAACCAAATAAGAGAAGTGGAAGAAAAATTGGGAAGAGAAATGAGAATGATGGGAGAAAATCATGAAAAGAGAGTCAACAACCTGACTGAAAAAAACAATACTTTAAAGAATAGATTAACTCAAATAGCAAAAGAGGCCCAGAAAGCCACTGAGGAGAAGGATGCCTTAAAAAGTCGAATTTGTCAGATGGAAAAAGAATCTCAAAAGCATTCTGAAGAGAATAATTCCTTCAGAATTAGAGTGGAGCAAGTAGAAGCTAAAGACTT
>JAQQSW010001290.1:0-19867 GCA_028646575.1 Pseudocheirus occidentalis
GTTTGTTCACGCAATAATCCTGTGAAGCAGAAGCATCTAATATTAAAGAGAAAAAAAATGTAGTAAAGGAAAGCAATTACTACTTTAAAATGTGCTCCACCCAGCAAATGAGCCAAGAACAAAAAGTAGTTACAATCATAAAACAATAGAGTTGGAAGAGAAATCATCCGATTCAAAATCCTCATTTCGAAGGTGGAAACTGAAGTCCATACTAAAAATTACCTGTCCAGGGAAAATGGTATAGTCAGAATTAGAATCCAGATCTTCTGGTAACTGATCCAAGGTTCCTTCCAATGTAACAGGCTGCTTTCCATTATGTTAACTGATTGCCAGAAAAGAATTAAATGACCTCTTTAGGACTTACCCTAAAAAAACGTTTTTTCTTGAAACTACAGACAATCCTAGTGCTTGAGTGAGATTACAGAACTCCAGAGAAAGGAAATATATCATTATTTTACTCTATAGTCCTGAAGACATTTCTTAATTATGATGTGCTTCTTAATCATTTGAAGTTTTTATCTATTAAACTACACTTATATCAAAGATACTCAAATTGAGGGAGGGCACAAGAAGGAAGACTTGGTTCATCTACCCCTTCATGAAAGCAAGTAGTTCTTTTTTTCTAACTGGCCCCCAAAATAGCTCATTTTAAACAAGTAATCATCATCTGGTTAGTTCCAAGGAAATATGACTATATACAAAATCAAAGTGGGAAATGTTTGTTAACCACATCACTAATATTTGGAAGCTTATTCTATAAGGAAGGAACTTGGTTTTCTGAAAATTAAGTATCTTTAGAGTTGCTGCCCAACATCCTACCCCAAATTCAGTTGCTGCCAGTAGGAAATAAAATATAAGAAGTTTTCCAGAATAAATATTTTCTCACTATAGTAATAAAATAGCATCTGTAAAACTATGGCATTTAAATTCCACACTGTTTTTCTTTTTTTTTTTATTGCTACAAAAATCCTAAACTTAGCACTAACATGGATGAATTAACAAAATACTCACAAATGCAATTTTACCAGTCTCTTTGCCTACTTTCTATATGAATAGAAAAAGAATTTATAAACTAATAAGAATTTACATTCATATTAATAATAAAAAACAAATTCAATCCTAACAAAAAATAAATTATTTTTAAATCCAATCTTAGAGCGTTCTTCTTCTAAGATTGGGCTTCAGACAAAAACAGTTGAGACTACTCCTGGTGCAGTGGCTATCTGTGTTAATTTCCTTGTCCTTTTCATCCTTGATGGGATATTCTCCAATAGCCTTTTCCTTTCCAGAGCTCTCTGTGTCTTGAATGGTATCTGAAGCCACTGTAATTCTGTTAACCACTAGACTGTCCCTTGATAGGGTCCTTTCCCTAAATCTTCTAAATGTGGAAGTTACTCTCTTCCAGGTGGTGCTGTCATAATCTGTCTTGTTTCTAGTTTCCTCAGTGGCCTTCTCAATCCTGTCTGTTCTTCTAGCTGTATTGCCAGTAATCTGAAGGATTTTCTTTTGCAAGTAAACCCCACCTATTCCGTAGTTTCGAGGGCCACTGGTCTTGGTGCTGGTCTCACTGGTAAGGCATGAGGAAGACCCATAAAGGTGCAGCTGGCTGTCATGGTCAGATCTGATATTGCCAACTAGAAGGAAATATGCAAAAACTCTCACTTTTTCAACTGAATTTGTCTGACTACCTATGAAGTACTACTATTTTTATTAAAGCTTAACAATAGATGAAGAATCAAGAAAGTTAGCAATCTACTGTTATCAAAGTACTAGAGATACTGCATTACTTGTGCAATTTTACTAAAATAACCAAAAGTCAGCACAATGCGTAAGAAAAAAAAAATTGATGAAAATAAGTTGATGCTTTTTTTTTGTTATTAAAAGCAAGTTAAACTAAGGCAACCACTTAGAAAATACATAGATAATAAGGAAACCAGAAGAAAAGTAACTGAAATCATACATCACAAGAGAAATACCTCTTCAAAACTTCAGTGAAAATAATGTGACAAGACTCTTAAGTAAAGCCTCAGAGAAATTTTTCCATACATATATAGTCCTCTTAAATTAGGTCTTGGGAATAAAAAAACAATATGTTCTTGCTGCTATTTCTTTAAAATTACTTGCAGGAAAAAAAAATGAGAAGAGAATTTCAAAAGTAATTGTTCACTGTGTGGACCATAATACCACCCAACTGTGCAAAACTCTGTACATGGATATAAAAAGTGAAACTAATTTTTGCTTGGAAATTAGTTTTGTGTAAGTGACAGAATATGATTATATTAAATTTCCATTATGGAATTAGTTCTAAGTTCTGAGCACCATAATGGTGAGAGCAGGATTTTCCACAAGGCAGACGAGAAAAGTGAGTATTTCTTTTATCTTCCATTTCCCATGAATATGCCTTAAGTCACAGTGAGGGTCATGTTGCTCCTGGTTGGTTTTAGGAGTTTTTTCTAACTAATTTTTTATGTAAACCAATTTATTTTTTACTACGTACTTAGAAACATTCTTTTGAAAAGAGGTCTGTTGGTTTCAATACCAAAGGTATCTTTAAAACAAAAAAAATTAAGAACTTCTCCACTAGACCAAGTTCCCTTCAAAAAATTGTCTGAAAGTGGTCACAGTCTACCAGGTGAAGAGAAAATTAAGAGCAAGACCCCAAACATCTCTAAGATAATAAACCAAAATAGCAATATTTATATTGTACCATGATCCTGTTTTATAGGAAAAGTGCTTAGCACTTTCACTAACATGGTTTATTGAATGACTTCCAATACCTATGAATAGCTCTTTTGCCTAAGTATTAAATAAACACCATGTGTCTAGAGAGGCTGGGGCAATGTGATGCACATATACACACAGATGATGTAATTTATAATTTATAACAGAAATCACCAACTATCAATAATTAAGTTGAGCAATGAAAAACCTCAGCTTAGATTATTCAAAAATGTTATAACTCAAAAAATGTCAATTAACAACTTTTTGTGTTTAAGGCTTAAGATTCAGCAGTTATTGAACTTGTACACATTGGTGAATGTATTTATCAATAGTTTTGTTATCTTTTTTTTTCTTTTCCAAGGGGGGAAGGCAGGGCAATTGGGGTTAAGTGACTTGTCTAGGGTCACACGGCTAGTAAGTGTTAAGTGTCCGAGGCCAGATTTGAATTCAGGTCCTCCTAACTCTAGGGCCGGTTCTCTTCACTGCACCACCTAGCCCAAAATTGTTATCTTAAATTTTGTCAACTAATTAAACATTTTAAAGTGGTAGATAGCTCAAAATCAACTTATTATTTTTATTTTGCAGTAATATTGTAGTAATCTAAAAATATAATTTTATTAGTCAAAGTACTATTCTTATTTCTCCAGAATGAAGTATTTATATTGAATGTAATAATGTGACTGATAGAAGCATTGAGAAATAGTATGTATCAAAATAACCAGAAATTTGAGCTTCATTCTCTTATTGCATTTAAGCAGTGAATTAGGCTCAAAATTAGGACTTTTGCGGAGGGAGAAAGGGGGGAGTTATACTAACGAAACTTAGGAAAGATTTTTTTTTTTTTTTTAACATTTTAGGCTTGATATAAACAAGTATAAGATTTAACCTTTACTATTAAAAGCTGGACTTCCCCACTAAAAATCTGGTGAGAGCTTCAATTCCTCTTCCTGGAACAGTTCTATGGGAAAATATATTTGAGGTTTATTAACAAAAGATACACTTGAAGAGATCTGGCCCTACCTTTGCGAGAGGAACCTTGAGGAGATGCAGGAGGGCTACAATGTAAAGATGATGCCATTGATAAAGTATCATCTGGTAGTTTCTTACCACTCACATCTTCAGGCATCCCTAAAACTTTCTGTGATGCATTTGTACCTAAAATGAAAACAAAACTACGATACATGAGTAAAACGACCCATTTTTATTTTTTTTACTTATCTGAATAACTAAAGCCACAATGCAGAATGACTATTATAGTCAAGTAAAATGTGCAAATGACAAGGAACGCTGAATGGTTTGGCAATGGTACACAGAGATTTTCATCTCTATGCTTCCAATTCAAATACAGTCGATGTCAACAGGGCCCACAACTTGGCAATTTCTTCTTTTCTGGCAACTCACAGGAAAGAAATTTGGTAATCTGAGAACAATACCCAATGCCTTACAAACAAAATAACCACCCGCCATATGCTGCACTCCTCACAAGTGTGTCCCTATACAGTAGTATTAAGAAAGAAAGAATGGATCCCAATAGCAAGGTTCTAGTGCTCTTTTTCCTTCTAGCAGTGCACAGATAGGTATGCTAATGGAAAAGTGTGGGAAACTTTGCACTGAAACTACCTGTAATGTCAGGCTCTATGGATGAACAAAGGAGGCTAGGAAGCTGTCAATGAAGCCTCTTTCAAGAGCACTAAATTCATACTGAAGGAAAAAAATTAAACAACAAAAAATTAATTTATAGAAAATTCGTGTGTAGCTGGCAGACTAAAAAGACTCTTTCTCCCCAGAGTATCCCAAGGGGATAAAGAAAGGAGCAATATCTAACACTAGCATTCTTTATTCAATTTCCATGCAGGGGACCCTCTGCAAAGGCAGCTGATTTTCTATTTAGTAGACCAGGAAATCTGTATTAAATTCCAATGTGGATCACACGACTTCTAGCAAAGAAGGACTCTGAAGGTCCAGAAAGATTAAGTAACCTAAGGTCACACAAATATAAGGGGTGGAGCACGAGTTTTACCCATGTTCTCTAATTCCAAAGTCCAAACTCTCTCTACTATATACCATATTACTTCCCTATTAATCTTTTCTCATATCTAAGGTAGTATGAAATGATTAGTGCTTTGGGATTTGCAAATTACATAGGAGTAACATTATGTGAATATACTTAGATGTGTATTCATGTCAAAAAAGATCACTATATTTTCTTTCAGTGCCATATAAACTTGTCACATTATTTTACTACCTGACTCTTTCTGCTCCCCACTCAGTAGCTGTGGGAAGCAGTACAAGAACAATGATCAGAAATAAGCCAAACTACAGATCTAATGAGCACAGCCCATTCTTTAAAAAACACATGCATCCAAATTTCAATCATATATGCTCACAGGATTTAGAGCTAGAAGAACCACAGGTCATCTAGTCTCTCTAATATTTCCCTCTTATTAGAAACAAAGGTCCTGAGAAAGGGGCAAGTAACTTTTTCATCTCATTTTGAACTGCTTTTATTAGGATTCAATGAATGAAGCTCTTCACTCTTAACCCAAGTCTCTGAGAATGGCAAACGTTCAGTACCAGAAATACATTAAGAATTTAATCAATGTATAAATTATTAATACCATAATTTATTCTTCAAATTTAGAGTGGACACAGGTATAATAATGGTAAATCATTACTGTTTTTCAGCTCACTGAACTTCAATTTCTGAGTTAGAATGGTGAAAGTTTCAAAGATTTAGTATGAAGGAAGACAGAAGCTTTCATTAATCAGCATCTAAAGATAGATTTGTTCTACTCAGTGAAATAAAACTAATTCACAAATTATACTACCACTGAAATGAAACTTCAGATACATCATTTTTAGCATGTAAGTAAACAGCAGCTTAACCTCTCAGATTTATGAGATTTCATTGTTAACTATGTATACTCACCAAATGCAATGTGATCTTTTGTCGGACCCTTTTTTCTGATGGGGTACAAATTAACAGCAGGAACTTGAAGTACTTGGCTCACTCTGTTTGGTTGATGCAGATGGGCTTTTGTGATTTGAGCAACTGATCTCAAGGGTACTGGAGACATTTCTGATGATTTTGTTGACCGTCTTTCACTTAAATTCTTGGTCACTGTTACAGATAAAGAGAAAGTAAGTCACTTTGTATTCTATTCTACAAGATTATTATATTCCCACTTAAGACAATAATCACTTTAAAAATAGTCTACATTTTGGAACAAGCATATTATGTTAGAAGTAGAATCACAGAATCTCAAAGGTGGAAACAACCTCAGAGACCACAAAATTCAGCTTAAAAAAAGAATTGAAGCAGTGCCCATGGGATACTGTGGTCTGGATCTATGAAAACATACTGTGGGATGATATAATGTAACAGGGGAAACTTTGGTCCATATTCATACCTTCCTATTTGTATCTTAGGTTATCACTAGATAATAGAAAGCTTGAGTTATAACTCATCAGCAACATTATTTCAAAGTGCTATTGATTGGGCAACATTATGAATGTTAGATTTACAGGTTGTATCAAAAAGAGTTTGAGTTAAAAATATAAAATAAAAATGTGGCTTCATTTTTGCATTTTTTCAAGAATCATTACATACACAAAGTACTTTACATAACTTTGTGTAATATTTTAAAATTGTGATTAAAATTGAATTTCACTGTCTTCATCATCCCAATATAGGGAAAATAATCCATCTTTTTTTTTTCTTTTCGGAGAGTGGAGAGCAGGGCAATTGTTGTTAAGTGACTTGCCCAAGGTCACATAGCTAGTGTTAAGTGTCTGGGGCCAGATCTGAACTCAGGTCCTCCTGACTTCAGGGCCAGTGCTCTATTCACTGCTTCACCTAGCCACCCCAATAACACATCTTTTTAGAGGTGCCTCTCGTCTTTCACTGTGATACAATGGATATAGTTCATGTAATATTAATAAAGATTCAGCTTCAGGATAATCCATACTTCCTTTCTTTACCTTGTTTCAAATGCCAAACCAACAGTATTAATGACTTACTCACAATAAGCCATGATAAGATATGAATTACAAGAACCACGATGCACTTTCAGAATCAATTTTTTTCAAAGAGTATATACTGTTTTTTATAGTAGCAAAAATCTGGGGAAAACTGAGTACTCATTCCCTAAAGAATGATTTAACAAACTGTAGCATATATTCTTCACGTGACTATGACAAACTGAAAGCATGGGAAAACTTTTATGAACTGTAACAAAGTAATAAACCAGAATGAAAAAAGTATACAAAATGGTCATAATAATTTAAATGAAAAGAACACTAAAAAAATACAAAACTCAAGATTTAATGCAATGACCAATACTGCTTAAAAACTAAATAGAGTTTCCTCCTCTCAGTAAAGAGGCAATAGAATATAGGTAAGAAATTGTAGATGTTTTTCTTTGTTACAAGGGATGGTTCCACTGGGTAAGGCAGAGATGGAGTGGGGTTAGGGTGTAGTATTAGGAAGTGACTGTGGTAAAAATATCAATAAATAAACTTTTAAGTTGTGTACAAAGAGGTGAAACAATGAATAGGGTGCTAAGCCTGAAGCGAGGAAGACTACTTCCTAAATTAAAATCCAGCCTCAGATAATACTAGCTGTACGACCCTAAGCAAGTGACTTAATACTATATGCCTTAGTTTCCTCATCTGCAAAATGAACTAGAGAAAGAAAAACCAAACCACTCCAGTATCTTTGACAAGAAAAGCCCAAATGGTTTCATGAAGAGCTGGATACAACTTAAAATAATTAAATACCAAAACATGCCAAGCACTTTATTATATGGTCCAGCATCAAGACAAAAAGCATCAATAAAACTTTTTTTTTTTAAATAAGAAGAAGAAAAGGACATTTCTTCCACTTTCTTTACTCCAGGTCTTTTGCAATTTTTTTTTTTAGAGTCTACATGTTGAGGGGGCCAAGCCAAGATGGCAGAATAGAAGCACAAAACTGGCATGGGCTCCAGGTCCAAACAATTCCAATACCTGTAAAAAAAAAATGACTCTAAATAAATTCTAAAGCTACAAACCCCACAAAGTGACAGAGAGAAACAAATCTGCTGAAGACAGCCTGGCAGGCCAACAGGAAGTCTATCACAGTGCCCTGGGAGCTGAGAGCAGTCCCACAGGAGTTGCACAGTTCCAGCCCCAGGACAGCCCCAACTAGCGGCTTGGAGAGCAGACTTCAGGAGAGTGAATTTCAGCAGCTTTGGCTTCCAGACTTCTCAATCCATAAATGCCAAAGTAAAAGGTCAGTGTGGAACTCTGTTGGAATAGGGGTGGACGAAAGACCCCAGGGCGAGAAGTGGTGGAGGCCTGGTGGCAATACCATGTGGTTGCCTCAGGAGCTGCTGGCCTGCCTATTGTAGGGGGACCAAACGACCCTTCAGAGGGTAATCGCTCTTGCTTTAACCTGCTTGGATTTGGATTGTGGTCTTGGGTGGTGGTCCTGGGGTATGTGACCAGTGAGCCAGAACTTGTGGGGGCTGTAGAGATGGTGCCCCCGCCAATAGCTCCAGCAGCTGCGGAAAACCCAGTGATTTGGGACAAAGGTCCCTACCTTCTAGAAGCAGAGTTCTAACATGGCAAAGAGCTCAAAAGTTGAATAATTGGCAGGAAATATGAGCAAGCACAGGAAGTACAAAGGGACCACAGAATCCTTTTTGGGGGACAAAAAGGATGCAGGTGGAAGACAGCAAAGTCAGAACTCCTGCATCAAATGCCTGCAAGAAAAATATGAACTGGGTACAGGCCATGGAAGAGCTCAAGTAAGAGAAGTAGAGGTAAAATTAGGCAGAAAAATGTAAATGATGGAAGAAAATCATGAAAGGCAAAGTCAACAGCCTGCTAAAGGAGACCCAAAAATACACTGAAGAAAATAACACCTTAAAAAATAGACTAACTCCAATGATTATACTAATATACTGCTATATAAAACCAAGGACCCCAGATTTGGGGAAAAGAACTCACTACGTGACAAAAGCTGCTAGGAAAATTGGAATACAATAAGGCAGAAACTTGGCATAGAGGATCATCTAATACCGTACACTAAAATCAAGTCTTCATGGGTGCATGATCTAGGTATAAAGGTTGATACTGTAAGTAATCTGGGGAAGTAAGGAATAGTTTACCTGTCAGATTTATGGAGTACAGAAGCCTTATGACCAAAGAAAGAGTTGGAGAGCATTATAAAATGCAAAATGGATAATCCAGGTAATATTAAATTAAATAGTTTCTGTGCAAACAAAGCCAATGTAACCAAGATTAGGGAAGTGTGAAACTGGGAAAGAATTTTTACAACCAGTGTCTCTGATGAAGGCCTCATTTGTAAAGTGTACAGGGAATTAAGTAAAATCTATGATAATACAACTCATTCCCCAATTGATAAATGGTCAAAGGATATGAAGAGGCAATTTTCAGAAGCAGAAATTAAAGACATCTATAAGCTCATGAAAAATGCTCTTAAATCACTACTGACTCAAGAAATGCAAATCAAAACAACTTTTGAGGTACCACAACAGCTCACCAGTCAGATTGGCTAAGATGACAAAAAAGGAAAATGACAAGCGCTGGAGAGGATGTGGAAAAATTGGAAAACTAGTGCATTGTTGGGGGAGCTGCGAACTGATATAACCATTCTGGAGAACAATCTGGAACTCTGCCCAAAGGGCTATAAATAACTGCATACTATTTGACCCAGTAATACCACTTTTGGGGTTGTATCCCAAAGAGATCATAGAAGTGGGAGGAAGACCCATATGTACAAAAATATTTATTGCAGCTCTCTTTGTGGTGGCAAAAAACCTGAAATTAAGGGGATGCCCATTAACTGGGGAATGGATAAACAAGTTGTGGTATATGAATGTAATGGAATACTATTGTGCTATAAGAAATGAGGAGGAGATGGACTTCATAATTACCTGAAGAGGTTTATACAAACTGATGCTGACTGAGAATAGCAGAACCAGAAAAAATTTATACACAATCACAGACACATCATATGTGTAACGACCAACTTTTCTAAACTGGACTCTTCTCAGCAATGCACAGTTATAAGACAATTCTACATGTCTCAGGATGCAAGGAGATATCTACGTTTAGAGAAAGATCTAGAAAGAACAGAGTTTAAAAGGAGACTGAAGCAATCTACATGCTATCAATCTCCATGTTTAGTTTTGTTTCTTCTTTCTGACCAATCACTCCATTGGTTACAACCCTTCTATACAACCAGACTAATGTCCAGTGTGAAAGTATCTGCAGATCCTATACTTGATTGCATGTCATGATGGTTGAGTGGAGGGAGAGAGGAAAGAGAGAAAATTTGAAACTTAAGAGATTGTGGAACTGAACCTTGTAAACTAAAAGTAAATAAACAAATCAATTAATTTAAAAAAAAAAAAGACTAACTCAAATGCTAAGAGAGGCCCAAAAATCCAATGAGGAGAAGAATGCCTTAAAAAGTCAAATTTGCCAGATGGAAAAAAAATTACAAAAACTCAATGAAGAGAATAACTCCTTCAAAATTAGACTGGCGCAATTGGAAACAAATCACTTTATGAGAAATCAAGATACAATAAAACAGATCCAAACAAATGAAAAAATAGAAGGCAATGTGAAATATCTCACTGGAAAAACCACTGACCTGGAAAAAAGATCCAAGAGAGATCATTTAAAAATTACTGGACTACCTGAAAGCCATGATCACAAAAAGAATCTAGACACCATATTTCAAGAAATTATCAACCAAAATTGCCCTGATATTCTAGAACCAGAGGGTAAAATAGAAATGGAAAGAATTCACTGATCACCTCTTGACAAAGATCCCAAAAAGAAAACTTCTAGGAATATTACAGCCAAATTCCAGAGTTTCCAGGTCAAGGAGAAAATACTACAAGTAGTCAGGAAGAAACATTTTGAGTATGGTGGAAACACAATCAGGATAACACAAGATCTAGCAGCTTCTACATTAAGGGATCAAAGGGCTTGGAATATGATATTCTGGACTTCAAAGGAATCACCTATCCAGCAAAACTGACTATAATACTACAGGGGAAAATATGGTCATTCAATGAAATAGAGGATTTTAAAGCATTATTGATGAAAAAACCAGAGCCGAACAAAAATCTGACTTTCAAATACAAGAAACAAGAGAAGCATGAGACAGCAAACAGGAAAAAGAAATCATAAGGAACTTATTAAAGTTGAATTATTTACATTCCTACATGGAAAAACATTATAACTCATAAGACTTTCTCAGTATGAAGACAGTTGAAGGGAATATATATGTATATATACATACATACACATATATATGTATATATAGGAGGGTGTACGTTATAAATATATGTGAGTGTGGACATATGTGTGTTTGTGTATACACAGACAAGGGCACAGGAGTTGAATATTAAGGGATGATATCTAAAAAATATAAGAGGTAAGAGGAATTTATTGGGAAAAGGAAAAAGAGAAAGATAGATTGGGGTAAATTATCTCATATGAAAGTGGCAAGAGAAAACGGTTACAATGGAGGGAAAGGGCAGGAAGGTGAAAGGTAATGGGACAACCTTACTCTCACTGAATTTGGCCTAAGGAGGGAATAACACTCCCAAAGGGGGAATAACTCAATTGGGTATCTTACCCCACAGGAAAATAGACAGGTAAGGGATAAGAGGGAAGATGATAGAACGGACAGAAGATTTGGGGAGAGGGTAGTTAGAAGCAAACATTTTTGAAAAGAGATAGATTCAAAGGAGAAAACAGAATAAGTGGGGGGTGGGATGGAATGGAGTAAAATATAGCCAATCTTTGACAATATAACAATTATGGAATTGATTAGGGTAACTACACATGTACAATCCATATCGAATTGCTTATCCTCCCAGTGGGGCCGGGTGAGGAGGGAAGAAGGGAAACAACCTGGAACTCAAAGTTTTAAAAACAAATGTTTAAAAAAACATTTGTTTTCTACATGCAACTTGGAAATAAGATATACAGGCATTGGGGTATAGAAAGCCATCCTGTGCCTACTAGAAAGTTAGGAGGAGTTGATGGGAGAGGATATAAGAGAGAACAGATTGGGGGAAAGGATACTCAGTAGGCTTGCTTTTTTGAAGTGGAGGGTAGGGGAACAATGGGGAGAAAAGAGTGACTCAAAATTTTGTGGAAATGAATGCTGAAAACTAAAAATAAATAAATAATTTTTTTTTAAAGTCTATGTGTTGCAGCAGGCTACAAAAGCAAAACTAGTGTTGTAAGCTTATCCTTCAAAATTCTCCCTACCTAATAATGTGATGATCTCAATGGTACATGTTTAAAATAAGGAATAACTTCCTTATATTGCTCAACATAATTAAAATCTCCCTAAACAAAACAAAACCCTTTTCCTCAACAGAACTGCCATTCTGCTAATAAAAGACAATTTACCTTGGAATATTCTGCTTTATTCACTGGTTCTCTTTCTTCTTTATCAATACTGATCAACTCAGCCCTTTATTGTCATACCCATTTTATTCATATCTCCAAGATTTGAGAATGTATTTATGAGAAAACTGAAGATGCTAGTTGTAAAGAAAGTGACTTGGCCAGGGTCATACAGCTATTACATGTCTGAAGCAGCATTTTACAGCAAGTCTACCTGACTTCAAGTCCGGGGTCCTATCCACCATATCATGAAGAAGCTGTTATCTTTATGTGAATCTTGCTAAAAAATATAATTCAAACATTGTAAAAAACAGCTCTTTGGTACACTTTTCATTTTCAATGTGTATTAGGTACCCTGTATATACTTTTTGTGTTTCAGCTTCCTTTCTCCTTGGAAGACAAAGTTAGCTGTGGAACTCATCGGTCATCAGTAACCTCTGATACCGGGACCCTTCCTTCTGAGTGGAGGGTGGAAGGCTCCTCCCAGAATCTCTTTTTAAGAAGAGCGTCCAGACCTGCCAGCCTTTTAATTCCCATCCAGTGCTGCCCTACTCTGGATTTCTCCTTCATGCTAGATACCATGTACTTTCTCTTGCCTCCCTTATACTCACAACCCTTGCAGTTTTCTTTGATGTACTGTCTTCCTCCTTAGAATATAAGGTCCTGGAAGGCAGGGGCTTCTCTCTTTTTGCTTGCATTCATATTCTCAGGGCTTAGCACAGTGCCTGTGCTTCATAAATGCTTACTGACTGACATCCAAAAGACAAAGGGGCTGGACTCAATGACACACATACACACCCATACAATTTCCCCCTCAAAGCTCCAGGATAAAACTGTCCCAGGGCAGGATGACAAAATGAAAGCTATTGTTCCAGGTTTCTGCAAGTTCAAAATAGAAGTCATGCAGTATGCTTCATGGAATAACAGGAAGAAATTATGTATAATCTACTAATGACCTATTGGAGAGAAATAATTGTTCAATGTTCTTCTTTTCCCCTCCCTAATCTCTTAAATATAGTTAAGGGCAGAAAGTCTTCTCAATCACTAACAAGGTCTTTTTCAAAGTACTTTTTTCAAAGTAGTATTTTTCAAAGTACTTCAGAAATAAATCATCTTGATATGGCTTACATGTAATAACATTCTCAGTGTTCAAGTCAGTTGAGTAATGGCTGGTTCTTCCCTTTTTTCTGTGCTACAAAAATGTACAAAGCAGGCACTGCTACTTACAAGTATTATATGCAGGCTCCCACTGTAGGGACATTATCTGAAACTTTTCCTCATCGGTCTCCACATTAAGGTTGGCAAGATACTGCTTCACTTTCCTGGCCATCTGAGCATCTTCATACAACTTCTTGGCATTCAGCAGTGAGCTCCGGCGGGCCCGTTTTTTGTGAGCACCTCCCTGAACGTCCAGCATGTTGGAATTTGTGCTGCCCTGACTCAATGACCTACAGAAAGATAATAGATGAAAAACAGTTTTTTCAATGAACTTTCTATGTGAGGGATGACTGTAAAATGCTGGCCTAAATTAATTCAGTCCTTTCAGTTAATGCTATTGCATGCTTATGCTAATGAGTTAAAGTGTGAACAGCATTAATATAACAACAAATTTCTTTAAATGGTTGGATGATGCAGTATTGTTCTGAATTAAGGAAAAGGTTATATAGACAATGCAGAATTCACAACAATGAGGTAAAAACTAGTTATGAATGTTTCTGACCCTGTCTATTCCATCCTGTGACTTTGACACAGGTGCTAGAAAGCAGCAGGAAAAACCATTCCCACTTTACTTCACCTCTCCCTTCCCTTCCCTCCCCTCCCCCCCACCAATTCTAGCCTCAATCAAGAAGGTACAGTTTCTAGGAAGTTAGGAGAAATCATCTCCTGCCCTCACTCAACACTATCATGCATGAGGTAGAGTAAATAGAGGGATGGTCTGGAGTAAGAAAGGCCTGAGTTCAAATCTTCCTCCAGATACTAGCTATGCAACTGGGAGCAAATCAATGAACTATTTTTAGTCACAGTTACCTCATCTGTAAAGAGATGACTTCCAGGGACCTTTTAATTCTAAATAAATCTATGATCACAAAAGGTCCCTCCCTATTATAGAAGTGACAGGGAAGAATATGGCATGTCAAGAAAATAAATAGGAATACATAAAGCAGTGACCCCTGCTGCTAACACAATAACTGGGCCTTACTCTCCCTCCAGACTCAGTGGGAATGAAACATATGGTATCTAAGGCCACATTTGTAGGGGACCCATTAACGGTGAGTAAGAGTAAGCACAAATGCAGTAGTTCCCAGAGGCAGTGGGAGATCCTACCAAAAACTCCCACTAACATGACCATCCCCCTACCCTCCACCCATGGGACTGGTCCCTGCCCTCTACCTATTTTATCTCAATTCTTCTGAATGGTACAAGGAAAGGCAGAAGCAAAAGCAGCAGCAGCACCAAAAAGTGGAACAGTTTACTTATTCACTCTAATTCTCCCTTTTTAACTCTTGTCTATAACTGCCTCCTGCTACAATTTAGGAAGAAAACAATTTCAATGTTCATAAATCTTGCTCTTGCTAGTGAGATTGCAATTGTAAAATGGTTAGCTTTCAGACTCATTTACTTCAAAAGAATTTGCATTACATGGGCAAATGAATAGTGGCCACACAGAATTATAGCAACCATCAACTTGTATATTTATGCTAGCATAATAATAATCTGTCTTTTGGTCATTTCTTTACTCCTCAATAATCTCATTACTCAAAAAACTCTTAGAATAAAATGAAAAAATCTCAAATCAAGTCCTTATGTTTCAGAACATATTTTGGGAAAATACTCTTGATGTGCAACTAATGTTGACAAATATACTTTTAATAAAACCCTTCAATGGAATAAACAGGAAAAGGGCTGAGAATATAGACTATTAATACTTAACAGGTAACTGGAAAAAAATATGGGTCAGAACAATGTTCTTGGCAGAGGGACAGAACACAATAAACTCTTAATATTTGCAAGAAAAGTCAGAAACGACAAAACACAAGGTGGGGAAAACATATGAAGGCACATCAAATGTGACAGGTATGTTCAGTCAAAGGTAGGAGGCCAGAGGGGACAGGACCACAGAAAGAAAAGCAAAGATTACCAAAAAAACAAGTGAATTGCCAGAAACAGGACAGAAAGCCTTCTTCTCATTAAGCAAAGGCCTCAGCTTAGAAAAAATAACAGTGGAATTTCAAGAAGGTCCACTTATAAGGTGTATAGCACAAAATCTTAAATGTGATAAACAATTGTTTTAAATTCATACTCTTCTCTGATTATCCTTATTCATCTATGGAAGGCCATTACAAAACTAACAAATCCTTCTGTAAAATGGTAGTGCTAAATGATTCCCTAGAGATCTAAACTAATCCAAATATCCATAGGCATATTTGATTCTTCTCCCTTTCCCCAAAGACATAAATACCTCTCTCTATGGCTATATGAGTGTACAGAAATTGATATAACATGCTCATATAAGCAGAGTTGAAAATACATTGATTTGCATGTTATAACAGTACATGTGTGTTTATTTCTACAGAATGTGCACTCACACATATGAGGAACACGAAGGGACAAAATTTATTGACACTCATCTCTACTTCAACAGAACCATAAAATTTTATAGTTGAGAGAAAATTAATATCTAAATCAACAACTTTATCTTACAGGTGAAGAAAGGAAGGAGCAAAAGGAAAGGCAGTAAAAGGGAAGGGAGGGAAAATGAGGGGAAAGAAGGGTAAAGGAGGGAAGGATAAGAGAAGGTATCAAAAAGAAGAGGTGACGAGGAAAAGAGCACATAAGGAAAGAGAAAAAGAGAAGGGAATGATGAGTGAAAGGGAGGGAAAAGAAAAGAAAAGAAAAGAAAAGAAAAGAAAAGAAAAGAAAAGAAAAGAAAAGGAGAGGGGAGGGGAGGGGAGAGGAGAAAAGAGAAAAGGAAAGAATTAAGAAGAGGGAAGGGAAGATAGGGAGAAAGGGAGAGAAAAAGAGGAAGAGGGAAAGAAAGGAGTAAAGAAGTTAAAACAGTGGCCCAGATGAAGGACAGCCTTGGTCACACTGAAAAACCAGGCACTTATGACTGCCTAGCTAATATCTGAAAGACCATGGAAAACAAGAGAGGTCAAAGACTGGAGAAGAGAAATGAACTATTTAAAAAAAGAAACAGAAAAGAGCTGAGTTTGCAGACTATGTGCCAATGAGCTTGACTTTTATTCCTGGGGAAATTGTAGAAAGAATCATTAATAAAATGGATTGTGAGTATCTAGAACAAGAAGTACTGATTAAAAAAAGATCCAACATGGCTTCATCAAGAAGTCTTGATACACTACAAACCTTACTTTCCTTTTTTGAGAGGATAACCAAAACAGCAGACTAGTGGGATACTACAGGTATAACTATAATTTCAGTTATACTATAACTTCAGCTAAAACTTCAGTTTTAGCAAAGCTTCTAAAAACATATCTCAAATGATTTTTTCTGGACAAGAGAGAACACTGTAAACTAGATCAGAATACAGTAAGATGTATTCAGAACTGGCTGATGGTCTAATATAAGCAATAGCTATTAATGATTCAAAGTCAATTAGGGATTAATTCTTTGCACTTGAATCTCAAGTGGTTGGCAAAAAGTAAGCACTTGAAAAATAAATGCTTGTTGGTTGACTGATTAGGAAGAGATCTCTAGAGAATTAGCTCAGGTATACTTGGCTCTGTGCTGTTTAACATTTTTACCAGCAAGTTAGATAAAAAAAAAAATGGAATAAATTCATGGAATGGTCATCAAATTTTGGATGACACAAAACTGGAAGGGATGACCAACACACTAGACAACAGAGACAAGATGCTAAAAGATCCTCATGAGAGATCACTGGGACAAAGATTTCATTACACATAATAGCCAAGTCTCGTATTTGGATTAAAAAAAGTCAATTTCCTAAGTAAAAGATGGAGGAAGCACAGTTAGACAGCATTTCTGGAAAAGATTTAGGGACTTGGACAAATGGAAAGTTCAATAAGTTAACAATGTGATGTTGGGCTGTATTAAGGTTAGCATAGCTTTTAGGAATAAGGAGATAAAAATTCCACTACAATCCACCTTCATCAGACATTAACCAGAATACTATGTTCATTTAAAGGAATGACAGTTTAAGGATAATGATCAATGAGCAAAGGAGAACCACAAGGATAGTGAAGGGCCTGGATTTCAGGATATAAGATGATCAGTTAGCTGAAAGAACTAGGCATGTTTTAACCTGAAAATGACTTAGCAAAGACATTATAAATGTCATCAAGCATCTGAAGAGCTGCTATGGAAAAGGAATAGATTTGCTCTGTTCGGCCCCAGAGGGAAAAACAAGAAACAAAAGGGAGAAGTTGCAAAGGGGCTATTTAAGGTTTGATGTCCAGAAAAACTTCTTAGAGAGCTGTCTGAAAGTGGAACAAGATTCTTTGAGAAGTGATTGGTTCTCTTTCCTTTCAAGGTCTTCAGGCAAAAGCTTGAAGCAAGTAAATGTCATTTGTCAGGGATGTTTTATGTACAGGTTGTCTAGATTGCAGATGAAGTGCCTTTCAACTCCCCAGTTCTGTGATCCTGTGAGTTGCTGGCCTGCTTTAGTACAATTTCTTCATCTAATGTTCTACACACTAAAGAAATCATTTGCTAGGATCCCTTGGCCACAAAAAAGCAACTTTCCATAGAATAGAATTTTTACAAATGTGCACTTTAAAAATGCTTTAAAGTTTTATTATTTTTACTACATTAACCGAAGTTGAATTATATTAAATGAAATACACAAGAAAACAGACCACACGACTTTAATTGAGTAAACCTTACTGAACTCAAGAGCTCTGGATATGTCACATGCCAGATTCTTAATCTTTAGTGATGTGACCCACTACCATATGGTTGATTTAGTGATGCTCCCCTGTTTCTTATAACTGAAGAAATATTTAATTTAAAATGAATAATTTAAAAGAATATGGTAGGGTTTGTGGGATGCCCTTTGAGATAACGGGTGCCTAGAGTTAAAAAAAAAAAGTACTTTTCAAAAGGGTTTTATTCCAATTACTCTTTATCTCTTTAAATATAAATGAAATTCATCTACTTTCATTAA
Source organism: Pseudocheirus occidentalis (assembly GCA_028646575.1). NCBI lineage: Eukaryota > Metazoa > Chordata > Mammalia > Diprotodontia > Pseudocheiridae > Pseudocheirus > Pseudocheirus occidentalis. Next base: position 18,308 of record JAQQSW010001290.1, read on the forward strand.
ATCTGTCATAGTACTAAATATAGACCTTAAGAACCTCCTGAAGCAAAGGTGTTCTTTATGATGTAGGTGACTGACAAGAAACTTAAAAAGGAAAACAGAAGTTTCATGACCACTTTTGAGTCCTTTAAGGAAAGGGAATTTATCCAAAATGCAGAATTACAAGGTTAATACAATGCATGCTGTTTTATATGCATGCACTAAGGAGAAGGATGCAATATGTTAAGGGTTGCAGAACTTTTATCTTAATTACATTCGTCTCTACACTTACCCCAAACTCCTCCACCTCTTCTTCCTGTAAGCAAGACCCATAAACATTCAAGCACGTGTTTGAATAGGAAAGCACAGGAGAAAGATCATAGATGAGAGTCAGAGAAACTATCAAGACAGTAGAGAAAAGAAAATTTTAACTGGAAAAAAAAAACAAAACCTGTTTCCTAATAGTGAGATAAATGGTTTTAATGGAACACAGGGGAGGAGGAAGGGGAGGTGGAAAGATGATATACAACACGTAGAGAACATGAAACACAGTATTTAACAAATTTGAGGACCAATACTTATTTGGCAATGAACAAGAAAATGTTCATGTTTTCCAAAAAAGTCAGAAAAAAAACAATAATTGAATATGATATATTTTAAATATCAATATTTTTTTGTTCTAAGGTATATCATTTATAATTCATAACAGTCATCATAATGTTTAGAGAGATGTTACAGGGGTAGAAACTACTTAGACTAAGGTCTTATGATTTCATTTTGAAATTAAAAATTCTTTTTTAATGTGTTTTGCAATTAAATTCCTTAAACTTGGGACTGCTAGGGGGTAGGAGAGAAGAAAAGTAACAATCATTTATTTAGAGTCTATTATGCACTTAGCACTGTGCTAGGCACTTTTCAACAATATTATCTCATTTGCTCCTTTCAAAAACTCTGTGAAGTAGATGCTATTATTATCCTAACTTTACAGTTAAGGAAACAGGCAGAGGATAAATGACTTGCCCAAGGTCATATAGCTAGTTAAGTGTTCAAGCCTGGATTTGAACTCAAATCTTGACTCCAGGCCTAATATGATCTATTTTTAAAAAACAAAACATAATTTGGGGGCTTTATGTTGCAAATGAAATAAAGGGGTTTTAGAGGACCAAAAACATTGTACACGTTAATATTCAAAACAACCTGGGTAAGGTATAGCAACCAAATAAGGTCATTCCAAAAGAATCACAAATAATTATCCATCAAAGTATCTTATTTTGTTTTTAAGTATCTCACAGTGCACAAATGTCCTTAACATTCTTAATCTGTACCCCTTCCTTCTTCTCCCAGTCCCATTCAGTTAAGTCTGTCTTTATTGTCTTCTACATGGTACTTTCTGCAGTTCTCAAGTCTGCTCCCTGCTGGGCCTATTCGTGAATTATTCTCTGTAATCGAAGCAGTCTGCTTCTTAACAGCTAGAGCTACAATTGCAGCACCTGCTTAAAGAGACTCCATGGCATACAAGGGTAGAGAATTGGACTTGTCATCAGACAAGTCCAAAAAGAAGCTATCTGGTGACTCTCCTCAAGG
>JAQQSW010001291.1:6927-19859 GCA_028646575.1 Pseudocheirus occidentalis
GCGTCAAACTCCATTTAAACTGTGGTCTTTCTAGATCTTTCTCTGAATGTAGATATCTCCTTCCATCCTGAGACTCGTAGTATTGTCTTATAGCTGTGCGTTGCTGAGAAGAGTCCAGTTTATCAAAGTTGGTCGTCACACATACGATGTGTCTGTGACTGTGTACAAATTTTTCCTGATTCTGTTCTTCTCACTTAGCATCAGTTTGTATAGGCCTCTCCAGGTGAATATGAAAACTGTCTCCTCCCCATTTCTTATAGCACAGTAGTATTCCATTACATTCATATGCCACAACTTGTTTAGTCATTCTCCAATTGATGGGCATCCCCTTAATTTCCAGCTTTTTGCCACCACAAAGAGAGCCGCAATAAATATTTTTGTACATATGGGTCTTCCTCCCACTTCTATGATCTCTTTGGGATACAATTCCAAAAGTGGTATTACTGGGTCAAAGGGTATGCAATTATTTATAGCCCTTTGAGCATAAATCAAGATTGCCCTCCAGAATGGTTGTATCAGTTCACAGCTCCACCAGCAATGCATTAGCATTCCAATTTTTCCACATCCTCTCCACATTTGTCATTTTCCTGTTTTGTCATTTTAGCCAATCTGACTGAAGAGATGTGGTACCTCAAAGCTGTTTTGATTTGCATTTCTCAAATCAATAGTCATTTAGAGCATTTTCCATATGCTTATAGATATCTTTAATTTCTACCTCTGAAAATTGCCTGTTCATATCCTTTGACCATTTATCAATTAGGGAATGACTTGTATTCTTATAGATTTTACTTAATTGCCTGTATATTTTCTGCCTCAGTTTCTTCATATGTAAAATATAGATAAGAACAACCTCCCAAAGTTGTTATGAGGACCAAATGAGATCCTTTGAAAAGCACTTAGCACAGAGCCTGGTATATAGTGGATTTGATATAAATATGATGATGATGATGATGATGATGATGATGATGATGATGATGATGATGATATAGACTTGTGTTTCTTGGTCTGGTTCCTTCTCTGAGATTCTCCATAAACCATGCTTAGCTCTAAGAATTCTCTCCCTCCTTTCTACCAAATAATAACTTCAATGCCTTAAAAACCTATAGCCTCTACAGACTTCCTCCAGGAAGCTTTTCCAGATTGATGCTATCTATACAAGCCAAATCTAGGCATGGAGTTTTCTAAGTGGAAGGAAAACTCAGATATCACCAGGCACAACCAACCCCCTAACTATGGAGGAGGAAACTGTGGATAACCAAAGGAGAATGGCCTAGTCCAGGGGTGGGGAACTTGAGGCCTTCTAGGTCCTCAAGTACAACCTTTGGACCGAATCTAAATTTTACAGAACAAATTATTTTATTAAAAGGATTTACCAACCCCTGGCCTAGCCCATTAGTGACCAAACTCTGGAATCCCTAAATGGGCTTTATCATAAATGTTAAAGTTGGAGGCCCAAGTGCCTTGAGGCTTCAGTTGACTGTGCCTGCATATAAAAGGCTGGGAATTTGGTCAGGTAGGTAAAAAAAACAATGACCCTCTGCCCTAAGTTTAGTTTTATCTCCCTAATTTCTCTCCTGAATCATGTATATCAGAGAATAGACCAGTGGTTTTCAAACTTTTGGGTCTCCCTTTACACTCTAAAAATTACTGAAGACACTTCTTAAAGAACTTTTGTTTATCTGGCAAAAATACTGGAGTGACTTGCCATTTCCTTCTCCAGCTCATTTTACAGATGAGGAAACTGAGGGAAACAGGGTTAAGTGACTTGCCCAAGGTCACACAGAGAGAAAGCATCTGAGGCCAGATTTGAACTCATAAAGATGAGTCTTCCTGACTTCAGACTATATGACTACATATATATATGTATGTATGTATGCATGTATATGTATATATACATATGCATGTATATGTATATATACATATGCATGTATATGTATATATACATATACACCTACATACATGCATATGTGTGCAGATAGATAGATAGATAGATAGATAGATAGATAGATAGATAGATAGATGTGTTTGGATAGAAGTTCATGATCAAAAGACCTGGGAGCTTTCATAGATGGAAATTTTAATGTGGATCAAAGAAATTACTCATATTGTGATTAAATTTAGGTCTTGCTAGATTTTCTCTGTGGTCTTTTTTTTCAGTTCTAATGAGTTGGCTGTTTTAATGAAGGAGGGGAAAAAGTCAATAGATTTAGGTTGTAAGAAAAGGAAAAAGAGAGTATCCACAACAAAAAGAGTAATTGTCCCATTGTCTTCTGCCCTACCTGGAGCACATCCATCCCCACCATATTTGGGGGAAGATGGTGTTAAGGTAGAGTGACTCCATAAGAGAAAGACTAGATAATAGGTGGAGCTGAAACCATGGTACATGAAACTTACCTAAAGGTATTAGGGTTGCTTAGTCTAGACAAGGGAAGACTTACTGGGGCACAATCTCTTTCTATAACAATCTGAAAAGTTATCATGTGAAAGAAGATTAGACTTGTCCCCAAAGGAGAGAACTAGAAGCAGCTGGGGGAAGGGGGTGATATGAGGAGGGAATTGCAAGAAGTTATAGTTTAATCTAATCTAAAGAAGGTTTTCCTTAGAACCATCCAAAAGTGCAGTGGATTTCCTTGGTAGTTAGTAAGTTTCCCATTTAGTGGAGGTTTCATAACCACCCATTAGGGGTATTTTTGAAATACAACAGAGTTAAACGTTTTATAGAGAGCCTAGCTTCCCTGTATTCACATAAAAAATTAATGGAAACATCCCTTTTCCAAAGAAGAAGAAGGAGGAGGAGGAGGAGGAGGAAGAGAAGGAGGAGGAGAAGAAGGAAAAGGAGAAGGAGAAAGACTTCCCTTAACTTACCACGCCTACCAAAAAATGTTTCCCAGAAAAAGGAAAGAAACAAAGACATAAGCAAACAAAAGAAAAATCTGCAGCAATGAATTAATAATTAGAACAAAAAGAACTAAAGCAAAAAGTCCAGAAGGAACACACCATGAATGAACATCAGGGGCATCAGCAATGAAATTGAACCTCTCATGAGGGACATCCATGTAGATAATGAAAATAAATATGAAATAAATGAATTGAAATTAAATAAATTAATTAAATGGACAAAGAACAAAGCAAGATCACGAGTGAATGCAACCACTTGAGAGCATCCAAAAAAATATGCAGAAAATTGAGGATTCACTATAAAATAGAATTTGTTGATTGGAGAACAAAGTGATAGAAAAAAATGGAACAAAAAAACAAGCTCAAAAAACTATTCTCATTTGAAAACACTGTAAGGCTCTTTTTAAAATAAAATGACAGATCTGGAAGACAGTGTTTGGAGAAATAGTCTATTTGGCTCTAAGAAAAATGCAAAGAAAGAAGTCTTATCACCATACTTTAGAAAGTTGTACAAAAGAAAAACTCCTAGAAATATTGAAATGAAATAACATATTACAAACTGATAGAATTCACAGAACATTGAAAAGGGATCTATTTACATAGGCACATCTGTGTCAAACTCCAAGGCTACAATGGCAAGATGATTTTTTAGACAGCCAAGAAGAAATGTATCACACGTAAAAGCATGTCAATTCTAACTGCTCAGGATTTTTGCCCAAGGGAAGGAATAATAGAAACAATTAGAACATGATATAATGCCAATCAAGAGAAATTTAATTTAATTCCAAAATCAGCCACCCAGCAAAACTGACCATATGTTTTAAGACGAAACTTGGTAAGTTAAGGGCCAACAATAATACTTGAAGTGGAAACATGAGTATATAAATTTTGAAAGAAACCAGCACATCCATGAGGAATAAAATCAAACTCAAAAACTGTGAATAGCTGGTGGTTAATAATCTAAATTCTAAAGAAAGACATGATAGAAACAAGATTACAATACCTATGCAATGCACTCACCATAGTGAGAGTCATAGAATAAAAACCACTTTCATTGTTTTAGCAGGCAAAATTTGCTCAAAGATTTTATTTAAAAAACAAACAGGCTGGGGGATTACTGCTTTTTTAGGAAGTGGCTCCTATCCTTTAAAGCAGCGATTCTCAGTCTGTGGGTCGCAATCCCTTTGGGAGTCGAATGACCCTTTCACAGGGGTCGCCTAAGACCATCAGAAAACACATTTCCAATGGTCTTAGGAACTGAGACACCGCTCCTCTATCCGTCTCCAGGGGAGTCCACCCACAAGCAGATATACTCACAAAAGAGTATTAAAGGGTCGTGGCATCAGGAAGGTTGAGAACCACTGCTCTAAAGGATTAAAGTGCATTATAAACATCAGTGAATAGGGGGAAGAGAATTATATCTGAGAGGGGTCAGGGTATCTGTTAAGTCCAGACTTTTCCACAATGTCTAAATTGAGACATCCTGTCATAAAGCAGAGACAGTGAGGCTAGGGCATGAACTTAAGGGTTACCTAATGGTCACTTAGATTAGGCCAGCTTTAACAGCTGGACAATTTCCTAGACACGGGACAATTCTCAAGGTTAAAAAAGAGGTAAGGGCATGTGGGGAGCAGTTTACTGGAATACATTCTTCCTTCAAGACTCTTGAAAAAGATAGTTTTAAAATAGAGGTACTCAAACCAAATTGGTTTCTATAGAAGACAACAAAACAATGTAATGACCATAAAGGGATAATAAATCAAGAGCACTTTTTTTTTTATTAACAAGAAAATCACACAGACTGTCTTCAGTTAAGAAAGGGAAAAAAGAGGAAGTAAATTGAAGAAAAGAGAGAAATAACTTGATTATTGTGAGAGGAAGAAGGAGGGAGAGAGAAAAGCAGTGAAGGGAGTAGCATGGGGAGGATATAAAGTCCCAGAGAGTAACATTTCCATCTCAAACAAGGGGGAAGTTTCCCCTGCTAAAATCTTTGTAAAAAATACATAGGCTTTTTTTTCTTCCTTCTATTTCCTTTTCAATTTAAAGCCCTTTTTATTAGTTTTTCAAAACTGCAGAAAAATGCACTTTTACTAGGCTTTGTCACATACACTCCATCCTTAGCCAAGGACCTGTCCTTCCTGTATTTTAAGCCATGGTACAGAAATCCAGATCTCATTCTCATATGCCATCTTTTTAAATCAATGATTCACTTCTCAAAATTTCCTCTTGCTTCCAAATCACTTGTTCCACATTTTCAACAGAGATGGAAACACCATATAACCCTATAGTTTTCACTTATAAAAGACTTTCTAATACTTACTGATCTTTCTAGATTCTTTCTGGCAGTTTCATATATCCCAACATGACAGGCATAGGAATGGTTTAGTAGTCATCAGGTTTAACGAATTTTGAAAGGTTCTTGTCTTATGGCAAGACAGCAGACCCCTCTTTCATTAATATCAGATTGCATTCCTTTCTTACAAAATAAAATAATATAATAAAACATGGCAGATGATAATCCAAAGCTAGCAACTATTACCATTAATGTAAAAAAATTGAAATCTCTCATAAATAAAAAGGGAGTACCAAATGAATATTCAACAATATGTTGCCCATGAAAAAATACATAATGCTCAAAAACTCAGATAGATTTAAAAGTATAAGGCAAAATAAAATTTCCATATGTGAACTTAATTGACATAGTGATTGAATTTATAAAAACATTCCTTCCCAGCTAGGTTTAGATGCTATCTGAGGATCCATCTAAGCTTTGAAACACAATCATCATTTCCATTACTCTACTCTTCCTCCAAAGATCTGAGATCTCCAAGATCAAATAGAATATTTTTTGTCTGACTTTTAAAGACCTTCTTACCTTCCCACCTTCCCAATAGTCTTAACTCTTTAAATTTTTCCCTGCCCTTGCCTTTACCCCACTCCTAACATATTCTATGATCTAGTGACCTCTTTTCTCTCCCTCAAACTACTCAGTCTGTTTCTCAACTTTTTGCATTTTCACTGACTTTCCCCCATGCCTGGATCTCTCCTCCTCCTCATCTCCATCTCCTGGTTTTCCTGGTTTCCTTCAAGTCTCAACTAAAATCCCACCTGCTGCAAGATGCCTTTTCTGATCCTCCCTTAATGCTCATGCTTCTTCTCTGTTGATCATCTCCACTTTATCTTCAACATACTTTGCTTGTACATAGTCATTAGCAAGGTGTCTCCCTCATCAGATTGCAATCTCCTTAAGAGTAGGAACTGGCTTTTACGTTTGTATATTCAGCCCTTCATCTGGCACTTGGCATATACTAAATGCTTGTTAACTGACTGATTATTTTATGTACCTGTTTCTGTGAGAATACCCCAGCCTGTCATCCAGCAAGAAGATCTCCCTTCATAATATAACCCAGGAGTCGGCAGGCAAATAGGGAGGATGTGTGGGGAGAAGCCAACTGAAGATCTCAGTTCCAACAAGGCAACGTCACTTCCGTACATGTGATTCTTGGTAAAGTTTGGGTGTCTGAAAATCTTTCTCACTGAGACCTGGAGAGAATAACTGTTTCCCTCATGCAACTTGTGGTAGCCCGCAAAGACTGTATACATACTTGGATTAGTGGACCTGCAGGGAAAAGAAAGACTTCGTGTTACTGTTGAATATGTCCGAGCTTTCTGAAGTGAATCATCCTGTTAATCATAGAATTTCATAGGTGGAAAGTACTTCAGACATTCTCTGGTCAGATCCCACCCAAATTTCAGTTCTATCTCTAGAAGGTTCTAGTTAAAGATCTTCCATGATGGGAAATTCCATAAACCCACTCTCTCTTTCCTCCCCTAAACACCACCAAGCCTACTCCATTTTGGGGATGGTTCCAATTGGAAGCTCTTCCTTATGTTAGACAAGATATGCCTCTCTGAGACTTGCAGCCATCTCCTAGTTCTGCCTTCCACAGCCGCGCAGATAAAGTCTAATCATTCTATTATATAAAAACATTTAAGATATTTGAGGGTAGCAATTATGTCCCCACTCAAACAATGGATCTTCATAGGACATAGTGTCTGGGTCTCTTAACGTCATGATAACTTTTCTGTGGACACTCCAGGGTAGCCAGAGAGTATGCAGAATTAGGCGCAGTATTGCAGATGAGATCTGAACAGAGTACAGGAAATCTCTTGTTCTGGACATTAAGGCCCTTTTAATGAATTTCTAAAAAAAAAATTATCACATGCCATATGGCTGATTAATTAATATTGGACTTGTGGCTCACTAAGACCCTCAGATATTTGGCATGTGAATTTAGCCACATATCATTATCTTGTATTTTTTATTTGGTTTTTCTTAAATTAAATATATTTATTTAACTTATATATAAATACAGAAATAAATATAAAACCATACACTTATCTTTGTTCAATTTTATCTTTTAAAAAAATTTAATTGATATCTCCTGGGTTTGTTTTACACCATCATAATTATCCCCAGTATCCCTCTCTCTCCCAGATCAATTTCATTTAGCCCATAATTCTAGTCTGTTAAAATGTTTTTGGATTCTGATTATCTTGTCTAAGGAGCAAGTTATCCTCTGAGTTTTGTAAAGTTGATAAATAGGCCATGAGTGCCTTTAATCAAATGATTGATTTACACCCATGTTATCTATCACAGAACCAAGGACAATTCTTTGAGGGCATTCCACAGGAGACAATCTTCCAAGTAGACATCAGTCAAATAATGACTACTCTTCAAATCTAATCTTTCAGGTTCTGATGTCACTTTGCCCACATTCCTCCACTTTGTTTGTGAAGAAATCATGAGAAACTTTATCAAATGTCTGGCTAAAACCCAGCTATATCATGTCTTTGGCCATTTCCTCATGACCTGTCTAGTCACCTTGCCAAAAAAGGACATGAGATTGAAGCGTTTATATAATGCTTTCCATGTGCCAGACACTGTGCTAAGTGCATTACAAATACCCTCTCATTTGATCCTCATGACAGTCCTAGAAGGTAGGAGCTATTGTCATCACCATCTTACAGTTGAGAAAACCGAGGTTAAGTGACATGCCCAGGATCCCAAAGCTAGTAAGTGTCTGAGGCGATTTGAATTTTGGTCTTCCTAACTCTGGGCCCAGTGCTCTATGCACTGAGCCACCTAACTGCCTCTAGGTTAGAGTGGTATGACTTATTCTGGATGAACTCATGCAGGCTCTTAGTGATCATAGCCTTCACTTCAAAATGCTCACAAATGAACCCTTTAATAATAATATTTCTAGAATTTTGCCAGAAATTGAAGTAAAGCTCATTGGTCTAAATTTTGAAGACATATCAAAACATGGGATTTCTATTTTTTTTAATGGATAACTTGGATTTTTACACCTCTTTAATTTTATTATATATGCCTCCTCTTCTTCCCTGCCTAGAGAATTATCCCAGAAAATACAAAATAATAAAGAAAGACAAATTAGCAAAACTAACCAATACATTAATCAAGTCAGACAGTATACACAATATTCCACTTCAATAATTCCCCACCTCAGCAAAGAAGGACACTTGACAGAGGATGCTTTTTTTCACCTCTTCTTCACACACAATGTTCAATTGGGTTGAAGGTGGGAATGGGGGTATTTTTTTAAAGAAGAATCTGTTTCTTTTTTTATGCACTGCTGCTCTTGTCTCTCCCATTGCCACCCCACTCACTAAACAACAATCAAACAAAACTCATCATAAATACGTATAGTCCAACAAAAGAAATTCTCATCTTGGTTATACCCAAAAATATATCTTCACATTTCAAGTTTTTCTAGAAGGTGTTATATTTTATCCTTAGCCTTGAGAACTTGTGGGCAACATTTTAAAGTTGTTTTCCTCTACAATGTTGTTGTAATTCTATAAATTGCTTTCTTGCTTCTGCTCACTTTTCTCTACATTCATTCATAGAGATCTTCTCAGTTTCCTCTGAAAATATCCATTTCATAATTTTGTATCACACAATAGTCTATTACATTCATATACTATAATTTGTTTAGCTATTCCCCATGTAATAATCCATAAATTTCCAGTTTGGGGCTACTACAAAAAGAATTGTTAAAAAAATTTTTATACATTGATTTCTTTGGAGGCAGGTCTAGTATTGATATAGCTGGATCAAAGGGTTGGCACAGTTTGGTAACTTTGGGGGCAATAATCCAAATTGTTTTCCAAAATAGCTGTAAGAATTCTCCTACAACAGTGTTCTGGTGTGCCTGTTTTCCCATGGCCCTTCAAGCATTTTTCATTGTCCTCTTGTGTCATCTTTACCAATGTAATAGTTATAAGGTAAAACCTCAAAGTGGCTTTAATTTGTATTTCTTTGTTAATGATTTGGAACATTTTTTTTAATATGGTTGTTGGATTCCTTGTTTTAAAAACTGTCTGTTGATATTCTTTAACTATTTATCTATTGGGCAGTGACTCAGTTTTATAAATTTAAATCAGTTACTTATATATCTGGAATGTGAGACCTTTACCAGAAAAATTTGCGGCAATTTTTTTTTCCATTTACCTATTTCTTTTCTCATTTTAACCACATGAGATTTGCTTATATAAAAACTTTTAAATTTTATATATCTGATTGTATATTATCCATTTTATCTTATGTGATCCTCTTCATTGATATTTGATCATAAATTCTTACCCTGTCCATAGATCTTAAAAATTATTTTTCCTTGCTCCTCTAATTTGTTTCTGATATAAGCTTTTACAGTTGGACCATGAATAAATTTAATATATGGTATCTTGGTATATGGTATGAGGTGTTGGTCTGAACCTACCAGATAGATAATCAGTTTTCCCAGAACTTTTTGCCAAACAGTGAATTTTTCCATAAGTAATTAGAATATTTGGGCTTGTCAAATGCAAAGCTACTCTGTTTATTTGCTTCCATATGTTATGTACGTAATTTGTTCCACTGATCAACCTTTCTTCTTTTTTAAAAAATTAGCATAAAATAATTTTAATGATTATTGCTTTGTAGTACAGTTTTAAATTTGGTACTCATAGACCCCCTTCCTTCCCATTTTTTTTCAATATTGCTCTTGAGATTCTTGACCAGTTGTTCCTCTAAATGAATTTCACTATTATTATTTCTAGCTCTATAAAATATTTTGGATATTTGATTGGCACAGCACTGAATAAGTAAAATAATTTAGGTAGCCTTGTCATTTATTTATTATATTGGTTTTAACTAACCAAAACTAATGAATGTTTATTCAATTATTTAGGTCTGTCTTTAATTCTGAAAAGAGTGTGTTATAATTAGACTCATATAGCTCCTGAATGTATCTTCATAGATATACATGGAAACATTTTAGAGCTTCTGTAGTTATTTTGAATGAAATTTACTTTTCTAGAAACTTTCCTGCCATGTTTTGCTGATGACAGATAAGAATTCTGATGATTTATTTGTATTTATTTTATATCCTGCAACTTTACTCAATTTATTGTTTTGATTAATTTTTGTTGGCTCCTTAAGGTTTTCTAACTAAATCATCATGGTATTGGTAAAAAAAAAAAAAGGTAGTTTTGTTTCCTCTTTGCCTATGCTTATTCTTTCAATTTCTCATCTTATATCCCTTCCCTTTATCAATCAGATTCATAGAAACAAGTTATCTATACTGTCTTTCCTCTCTCTCCCCAATCCTTTGCTATTTGGTTCCTGACCTCATCACTCACCTGAAATTTATCTCTCCAAAGTTACTTTCAGAATATCCTTTTGCCACCATCAGTCAGCAACTGCTCATCCTTTAAAGTTCACTCTATTAAAATGTTCATTTATGAAGATCGTGGTCACTGTCATCAAATACCCCCCTCCCCAGGTCATTCTCCCTTTCTCAAGGAGTTCAACGCTTGGTTCACTGTCTCCCTTTTCCACTCAATCCTGACTTTCTATTAAGAGTCTTCAGCTTTACTTTGGATGGTCTCTCAAACATCCTAACTTCCCACTTTCTCATTTTCTTCATGTCCCAAAACCTATGTGTCCACCTTACATAGTTGGTGTGAAACTTTTTTTCACAGATGATTATGCGCTTCAATCTCTGAGGCTGCAATACAACAAAGCATGGATTGATTCTCTGCCACTTGTGCTAATTTTGGCCTGACAATCAACACCAAAAAGAAAAAAAAACCCAAAGAAGTTCACCAGCTAACACTGCACTATCCATATGTGGAGCCATTGATTATAGCAAATAAATGAATTTTGAATACACTTTTAGACAGGCAAGTCAGACTAAAGTTTAAGAAGGACATTAGGGAGAAGTCAAGATGGCAACATAGAAGCAGGAAAATTCTGCAGCTCCCCCTATAACCACCTCAAATACCTATAAAATATGACTCTAAACAAATTTTAGAGCTCCAGAACTCATAAAATCACAGAGAAACAAGGCTCCTATTGAAGGCAGCCTGACAGAGGGACAGAAAGGGCTCAACACAGCAAGCTGGAGCCCAGACCAGCACTGCATGAATCCAAGACTTTAGCCCCAGGCCTTCCAGGAAAAGCCCAGGCTGGAGCTTTCAGGAGAGTGGATCACTGCCAGCTGCGGTGGTTTCCAGAATTACCAATCCATAAGAGCCAAAGACAAAGGGAAAAGGTCAGTGGAACTCAGCTAAATTTTGGGAATAGGGTCTGGATGACTGCCCCAGAGCTAGGAATGGCAGAAGCAAAGCCACCTCTACATGGTTGCTTCAGAGATCGCAGCCTGCAGATTGCACGGGGGCCAAGCAATCATTTAGAGTCTAAGTGTTCTTTCTCTGAGCTGCCCAGATCAGGATCATGGTCTTGGGTGGTGGTCCTGAGGTGTGTTTTCAGTGAGCCAAAGCTGGTGAGGGCTATAGAGACAGCCTCCTAATATCTCTGGCAGCTGTGAAAAACCCAGCAATTTGGGACAGAGCTCTCCCCTCTGAAAGTAGAGTACTACTGTGGCACAAAAGTCAAGTTAATTGACTGGCAACATGAGCAGGCAAAGGACTCAAAGAAAGCTCAGCAATCCAACTTTAGATTCCTTTTTGGGGACAAAAAGGATAAAAGCATGGAATGGGAGGAAGACAACACAATCAGAACTTCTGCACCAAAAGCTTCCAAGAAAAATGTAGACTGGTTACAAGCCATAGAGGAGCTTAAGAAGGATTTTGAAAACCAAATAAGAGAAATGCAGGAAAAATTGAGGAGAGAAATGAGAATGATGCAAGAAAATCATGATAAGAGAGTCAACAACCTGACTAAAGAAAATAACACCTTAAAAAATAAACTAACTCAAATGGCAAAAGAGGCCCAAAAAGCCAACAAGGAGAATGCCTTAAAAAGTCTAATTTTCCAGGTGGAAAAAAGAATCTCAAAAGCTCTCTGAAGAGAATAATTCTTTCAGAATTAGAGTGGAGTAAATGGAAGCAAATGACTTTATGAAAAATCAAGATACTATTAAACAGATACAAACAAATGAAAAAATAGAAGGCAAAGTGAAATATTTCATTGAAAAAACCACTGACCTGGAAAATAGATCTAGGAGACAATTTAAAAATTATTGGACTACCTGAAAACCATGATCAAAAAAAAAAAAGAACCTAGAAATTATGCTTCAAGAAATTCTCAAGGAAAATTGCCCTGGTAGTTTAGAATTATAGGGCAAAGTAGAACTTGAAAGAATTCACCAATCAACTCTTGAAAAAGATCCCAAAAAGAAAACTCCTAGGAATGTTGTAGCCAGGTTCCGAAGTTCCCAGATCAAGGAGCAAAAATTACAAGCTGCCAAGAAGAAACAATTTGAATACTGTGGAAACACAATCAGAATAACCAAGGATCTAGCAGCCTCTACATTAAGGGACCAAAAGGCCTGAAATATGATATTTCAGAGATCAAGGGAGCTGGAATTAAAACCAAGAATCACCTACCCAGCAAAACTAAGTATAATGTTTCAGGGGAAAATATGGTCATTCAATGGGGTGGAGGACTTTCAAACATTCTTGAGGAAAAAACCAGAACTGAATAGAAAATCTGACATTCAAATACA